>JBAMBR010002773.1:0-11788 GCA_037044475.1 Zaprionus obscuricornis
TGCTGCTGCTGCAACATTGCCACACAGCCCTTGGCAGGACATGCAATATGTACACAGATAACCGCAAGTACAACAAGTAATACGAAGCCATTTTGTGACTGGACCCTAGACTGAAAATATTCTTAGATGTTTGCCAAAAAGAAAGAAAAGAAAGAAGTAGACATAGAAACAAAAGGAGTATATAGTAGGCATATATCCTTTTGTTTAAAGGACTTCAAACTGTTTGGCCTTTCGATTGCTTTTGTCTGTTTGCCATATTGTCTGCATAAAAACGAAAGACGTTAATGCTGCTGCCGATACCGATGCTGAGAGGAGGTAAAAAAGGTTTAAAAAGAAGTGCTCTAAAATTTCGCAACATGTTTCACATTATTAATGATGATGATAAGTCCCACAGTCTCTCTCTCTCTCTCTCACTCTTTCTCATTGTTGTAGGCGCAGCACTGACCATTGTCCTTTTGCTATATGTAATGAGAGTCTCATGAGTTTTCTATATAATGCGCACAGCGTGTGATCTTCAAAGAACTTAAGCAGCTAACAGTCTTTACTACTCTCTCTCTCTCTTTGTCTATCTCTGTCTATTTCTCTCTCACTCTTTAGTTCATCGACAAAAACATATGGCTGCAAAATTAGTGCAGTGCAGTTGGTCAAGCGTGCAAAATTCAAATGATTAATTATATAGATACATTTGTATCTATAAGATATAAGATATTTTAGCTATAATATTGCGCATAATTTTAACAACTTGCTGCAACATTTTTATATTTTTGCAGAGTAATGTTTGAAAAATCCTTTTTGTACAACTCTGCCACAGCATATGCAACAAAAGATGCATGCAACTCATTTTCCCATGACGCTGTTGCAATATGTACAATAATGTGGCAAGTGACACATAAAAATATGTATAGTCGCATGTGTGGGAAAGCAAACACTTTCACTACATGCAACAACGACACTTAACGCGGCAACAATCTCTCACATTACAACACACACACACACACATCCTGTGCAAAGGATTGTGATGCGCAGCTGACAAGTGTCAAACCTCAGCAGTGAATACTTTTTCTTTTTTTCTATTTCTATTTCATTTTCTTTTATTTCTCTTTCCTCTACACTCTCCCTCTCTCTCTCTCTTTATATTTGTAAGAATTGCTGCAAGTTTTTTTCGATTTGCTGTCAATGTAATTCTTAAATTATGCACAACAGTTTCATAAAATGCCTAAAAATGTTTTGTCTTGAAGCAAATAAAATCAGGATATATGTGTGTATGGCTGGACGATAGCTAGGCTCACTTGGGTGCTAAAAAGGATATTAGGCAGCTGTAAGTGTCATCGAATCGTAAAACGGGCAAATGCAATCAACTGCAGACATTTCAAACACTAGCAGCAGCAACTGGCAGCAACAGCAACTAGCAGTAGTATATGCTATCGTCCTTTTTTTTTTTTTTTGTTTTTTTCGCTTACACACGCGCTATACGCTACACTCAAAATGTCCTTGGCGTATCCCTGCATGGCGTTTTTATGACCATACATTGACATTTTGACGCGCCTTTTGCCGCAAATTAGTCAGCAGCTTTCTATGTCAAAGTCCAAGTCCAAGTCCAAAGTCAAAGATTTCCTTTCGTTTCTTTCCTTTCATATACTTTGCCATTTTGTCGAGTGTTCCGGCTATCACTTTTTTATGCTGAACGCTTTACGCATCCTTACGCTGGCATTAAACGCGACATTAAGTGGACCGACCACACAACAAAATAGACTTAGTTCTGTTTGTCATTTAGCTGCTGCTGCTGCTTCTGCTTTTCGCTTTTGCTTATTTTTATTTTTACGTTACGTTACGTTTATGGATTGTTCACGCCCATTTTTAGTTACAGTTACAGCTACAGTTACAATTTCAGCTATAGTAGCAGCAGCAACAGCAACAGCAGCAGCAGCATCAGCTTCAACTTTAGCTTTCAGTTTCTGTTTCTATTTTGTTTTTGTCATTATAAAAAGGATAATAATAAACTAAGTGACTTTTCTTGTATTCGAAGACATTAAAATGCAGCTAAACTTTGATTTGAAATGTTGCCACATTTTTTGTATATATGTAGGTTGCATGCACTAAGACCAAAAAATGTCGAAAGAAAATAAAAAAAAAAATTAAGCGCTAAAAGAAATTTAACCTGCAATTTTTACTTAATTTTATTTTTATTCAATGTTTCATATTTATTTAAATTTAATTATTGTAAAAAATTAAGCATCAAATAAAATTTAAATTGCAGTTTTTGCTTGATCTTAATTTTATTTACATTTATTTTATTTTTATTTATTTTATTTTTATTTATTTTATTTATTCTATTTCTATTTATTTATTTTTATTTTATTTATTATTTATATTTATTATATATTTTTATTTATTTATTTTATTTTATTTATTTATATTTATTTAATTTAAATGTTTTGCATTTATTTATTTTTTATATTATTTTATTTCTATTTTTTTATTTTTATTTACATTTATTTGCATTTAATTTTATTTTATTTAAATTTTATTTTTATTTAATTTACATTTATTTCTATTTATTTTATTTAAATTTATTTGTATTTATTTTATTTACATTTATTTTTATTTACTGTATTTTTAATTATTTATTTTTATTTACATTTATTTTCTTTATTATTTATTTAATTTAAATGTTTTGCATTTATTTTATTTTGATTTATTTTAATTTAATTTATTTAAATTTTTTTTATATAATTTTATTTCTATTTTTATTTACATTTATTTGCATTTAAATTTATTTATTTTATTTAAATTTTAATTTATTTTTTTTTTATTTATTGTATTTTTATTTATATTTATTTAATTTAAATTTATTTTTATTTATTTTATTTTTTCTATTTCTATTTATTTATTTTTATTATATTTATTATTTATATTTATTTTATTTTGTTTTATTTAATTTAAATGCAAAACATTTAAATTAAATAAAACAAAATAAAATAAATATAAATAATAAATATAATAAAAATAAATAAATAGAAATAGAAAAAATAAAATAAATAAAAATAAATTTAAATTAAATAAATATAAATAAAAATACAATAAATAAAAAAAAAATAAATTAAAATTTAAATAAAATAAATAAATTTAAATGCAAATAAATGTAAATAAAAATAGAAATAAAATTATATAAAAAAAATTTAAATAAATTAAATTAAAATAAATCAAAATAAAATAAATGCAAAACATTTAAATTAAATAAATAATAAAGAAAATAAATGTAAATAAAAATAAATAATTAAAAATACAGTAAATAAAAATAAATGTAAATAAAATAAATACAAATAAATTTAAATAAAATAAATAGAAATAAATGTAAATTAAATAAAAATAAAATTTAAATAAAATAAAATTAAATGCAAATAAATGTAAATAAAAATAAAAAAATAGAAATAAAATAATATAAAAAATAAATAAATGCAAAACATTTAAATTAAATAAATATAAATAAATAAAATAAAATAAATAAATAAAAATATATAATAAATATAAATAATAAATAAAATAAAAATAAATAAATAGAAATAGAATAAATAAAATAAATAAAAATAAAATAAATAAAAATAAAATAAATGTAAATAAAATTAAGATCAAGCAAAAACTGCAATTTAAATTTTATTTGATGCTTAATTTTTTACAATAATTAAATTTAAATAAATATGAAACATTGAATAAAAATAAAATTCATTTAAAACTTGCTTCTTTTACTTTCGACATTTTCTTTGGTCTTCAGTGCATGCAACCTACATATATACAAAAAATGTGGCAACATTTCAAATCAAAGTTTAGCTGCATTTTAATGTCTTCGAATACAAGAAAAGTCACTTAGTTTATTATTATCCTTTTTATAATGACAAAAACAAAACAGAAACAGAAACTGAAAGCTAAAGTTGAAGCTGATGCTGATGCTGCTGCTGTTGCTGTTGCTGCTGCTACTATAGCTGAAATTGTAACTGTAGCTGTAACTGTAACTAAAAATGGGCGTGAACAATCCATAAACGTAACGTAACGTAAAAATAAAAATAAGCAAAAGCGAAAAGCGAGAGCAGCAGAAACAGAAGCAGCAGAAGCTAAATGACAAACAGAACTAAGTCTATTTTGTTGTGTGGTCGGTCCACTTAATGTCGCGTTTAATGCCAGCGTAAGGATGCGTAAAGCGTTCAGCATAAAAAAGTGATAGCCGGAACACTCGACAAAATGGCAAAGTATATGAAAGGAAAGAAACGAAAGGAAATCTTTGACTTTGGACTTGGACTTGGACTTTGACATAGAAAGCTGCTGACTAATTTGCGGCAAAAGGCGCGTCAAAATGTCAATGTATGGTCATAAAAACGCCATGCAGGGATACGCCAAGGACATTTTGAGTGTAGCGTATAGCGCGTGTGTAAGCGAAAAAAACAAAAAAAAAAAAAAAAGGACGATAGCATATACTACTGCTAGTTGCTGTTGCTGCCAGTTGCTGCTGCTAGTGTTTGAAATGTCTGCAGTTGATTGCATTTGCCCGTTTTACGATTCGATGACACTTACAGCTGCCTAATATCCTTTTTAGCACCCAAGTGAGCCTAGCTATCGTCCAGCCATACACACATATATCCTGATTTTATTTGCTTCAAGACAAAACATTTTTAGGCATTTTATGAAACTGTTGTGCATAATTTAAGAATTACATTGACAGCAAATCGAAAAAAACTTGCAGCAATTCTTACAAATATAAAGAGAGAGAGAGAGGGAGAGTGTAGAGGAAAGAGAAATAAAAGAAAATGAAATAGAAATAGAAAAAAAGAAAAAGTATTCACTGCTGAGGTTTGACACTTGTCAGCTGCGCATCACAATCCTTTGCACAGGATGTGTGTGTGTGTGTGTTGTAATGTGAGAGATTGTTGCCGCGTTAAGTGTCGTTGTTGCATGTAGTGAAAGTGTTTGCTTTCCCACACATGCGACTATACATATTTTTATGTGTCACTTGCCACATTATTGTACATATTGCAACAGCGTCATGGGAAAATGAGTTGCATGCATCTTTTGTTGCATATGCTGTGGCAGAGTTGTACAAAAAGGATTTTTCAAACATTACTCTGCAAAAATATAAAAATGTTGCAGCAAGTTGTTAAAATTATGCGCAATATTATAGCTAAAATATCTTATATCTTATAGATACAAATGTATCTATATAATTAATCATTTGAATTTTGCACGCTTGACCAACTGCACTGCACTAATTTTGCAGCCATATGTTTTTGTCGATGAACTAAAGAGTGAGAGAGAAATAGACAGAGATAGACAAAGAGAGAGAGAGAGTAGTAAAGACTGTTAGCTGCTTAAGTTCTTTGAAGATCACACGCTGTGCGCATTATATAGAAAACTCATGAGACTCTCATTACATATAGCAAAAGGACAATGGTCAGTGCTGCGCCTACAACAATGAGAAAGAGTGAGAGAGAGAGAGAGAGACTGTGGGACTTATCATCATCATTAATAATGTGAAACATGTTGCGAAATTTTAGAGCACTTCTTTTTAAACCTTTTTTACCTCCTCTCAGCATCGGTATCGGCAGCAGCATTAACGTCTTTCGTTTTTATGCAGACAATATGGCAAACAGACAAAAGCAATCGAAAGGCCAAACAGTTTGAAGTCCTTTAAACAAAAGGATATATGCCTACTATATACTCCTTTTGTTTCTATGTCTACTTCTTTCTTTTCTTTCTTTTTGGCAAACATCTAAGAATATTTTCAGTCTAGGGTCCAGTCACAAAATGGCTTCGTATTACTTGTTGTACTTGCGGTTATCTGTGTACATATTGCATGTCCTGCCAAGGGCTGTGTGGCAATGTTGCAGCAGCAGCAGCAGCTGCTCAACAGTCTGATTGAGTTGCCACATTGCAAATGTCAACTGTCTCGCTGCTACTGCTGCTGCTTAGAAGGATCTACGGCAAATACAATGGGAGCCACTGTCAGACCACAAAAAATGTGCAGGTTGACATCGCGCCTTATCTGCATCTTGCAGTCGCTGTCGCTGTTGCTGTTGCTGTCACTTATGTCCTGTGTCCTGTGTGTGGGAATCTGTATCTGTGGAGGTTTGTGCCATCTGATACTTTTTTTTTTTTCTATGCCAAATTGAACAGGTCCCATCATATTATTTATGTATATCGATCGATCGATCGTTTTTGTTGTTCATTTCATTTCTTTATTTTCTTTTTCTTCTTTTTGAGCGCGCTAAAATGTCAAATGATTCTTGTCTTGATTGAGCTGCCTTTGACTTGAACTGATACTTTGATCTGATATTAGAACTCAAACTCAATTCAATAGTTCAGGTGATTCACAGTAGCCTGCGTCTAGTATTACATACTTTTCTCTCGCTCACTCTCACTCTCTCTCTCTTTTACTCTTTCATCACGCACTACACCAATTATCTGCATTTAAAATTGTTTTAATTGATAGTAAAAAAATGTCCTAGTAATTTCATTGCTTATATTTTACTTCTCACGTAGCTCAAGTAATTTGCACTTAATCAATGTCCTTTTTAAAAAGGATATTAGTAAATTGAGAAGTTGTAAAGAGCTGAAAATAAATTTGCTGGACACTGGGAAAAATGGCAGCGTAGTGGGGGGAAACATTGCAGTTGTTTGCAAGTAGTTAAAAGTGAAAGGAAATATTTTATTTTGAATTCTTAATATTTGAAAAAATTTGAAATAAAATGTTAAAAATATATTTTTTAATATTAATAAGAAAAAAATAAAATATAGAAAATAATATAATATAAAAATTTAGAAAATATATATAAAAAAAAAATTGAAAAATATTTATACAAAATAAATGAACAAAATTAAAGTATTAAAATTTTTATTATGCATTTTTTCTTAATTTTTAATATTTAAAAAAAATTGAAATAAAATTTGAAAAAATATTTTTTTTTTAATATTTATAAGAAAAAAATAAAATATAGAAAATAATATAATATAAAAATGTAGAAAATATAGGAAAATAAAAAAAATTGAAAAATATAATATAAAAAAAATTCAAATAGAAAATATATAAAAAAATAAATAAATAATATATAAAATATTCACACAAAATAAATGATCAAAATTAAAGTATTAAAATTTTTATTTTGAAATTTTCTTAATTTTTAGTATTTAAAAAACTTGAAATAAAATTTGAAAAAATGATTTTTTTTTTTAATATTTATAAGAGAAAAATAAAATATAGAAAATAATATAATATAAAAATGTAGAAAATATAAGAAAATAAAAAAAATTGAAAAATATAATATAAAAAAAAATTCAAATAGAAAATATATAAAAAAATAAATAAATAATATATAAAATATTTACACAAAATAAATGAGCAAAATTAAAGTATTAAAATTTCTATTTTGAATTTTTACTTAATTTTTAATATTTAAAAAAATTGAAATAAAATTTGAAAAAATAATTTTTTTTTAATATTTATAAATAAAAATATAATATAGAAAATAATATAATATAAAAATGTAGAAAATAAAGAAAAATATAAAAATAAAATAAAGAAAATAAATGTAGAAAATGTAGAAAATATAGAAAAATAGAAAAATATGTAATAAAATATATATTTATACAAAATAAATGAGAAAAATTAAAATATTAAAAATATTTAATAAATATTTATCAACAAAAATTGCAATACAAATACACAGAAATATTTTATAAAATTTTATAAATGAAAAAAAAAAAAAAAATAAAAATATGAAATATTTTATATATATTTTATATACGCGACTGATTCGAAATCAGAGCAGTTACCCTTTGCTAATGAGTAAACAAAACATAAAGATAATGGCGAAAGAAAAAAAAAAGTATTGTGACAGTCGAAAACTCAATAAGAAAAAAAAGCAAACAAAAAAAAAATGTGTAAAGAAAAGACAGAGACTGAAAGAAATATTACAAAATAAAATATTTACAATCGTGCAAATATATATACAATATATATATACACATATGTATATATGTCTGTCTATATATTAAATAATTGAATCGCACTCAAAGTCATGGCGAGGGTCAAATTTGTGACTAAGTCATTGATAAGAAAAGTAGCATTGCATTATTGTATGATTGGAGGAGAAAGCAAATGCATTTCCGGTACTGTTGACACAAATTGCAATTTTCTCAATAATTTATTTAAACTCTGATAATAAAATGTGAAAGAGAAATAAGAAATGGAAAGAAATGTAAAAGAGAGAAAAAAAAAAAGATTAGAAACGAGTAAATGTAAAATGTAAAATAACAAATAAAAATGTTGCTGAACTTGGCCTCTTTGTTGTGGGAGTATTACAGTAGTTGTTGTTGTTGTTGTTGCTACTGTCTCATTATCAGTCAAAGTGACTTTTGGGCATTTGTTTAGTTCAAATAAATGCTCTTTGCTTATATTAGAATATTTAATATATAGTTATATATGTATGCGTTGTGGCGCCAAGCTAATAGACTGACTTTCAAGTTCAATTCGAGTTACACTAGGAAGGGGGCAAAAACTTTGGATTTGGATTTGTATAGTAAGCTGTAGGGGCAGGGGGGTTTAAGTGTATTGAACCCTGCATAACTTTTGAGTTCTGTAAATAGTTTTTCCAAAAAGCAAATAGAAATAAAAAAAAAGAAGAAAATACATATCTCTGTCTACGCTGTCAAGTGTTTGGCGTTTAGCTCATTAGAGTGTCCTGTAAAAAAAAAAAAGAAGAAAATTCCTTTATTATTTTCCAAGCCTATAGGCATAACAAATCAATACAGAGAAAGAAAGAGAGAGAGATAGAGATGCGACCCAAATCATTGAGCGTATATAAAACCTACATACGATGCTGCAAAGGATGTGCAATCTTGCGCAAAAGGATAACAACAAATAATAAACATATGTATGGAGACTATGGAAAGATTTAAGTATCTATTGTAGAATATGAAGCGGGGGCAGCTACAGTGAAAATTTAGCTGCTTGACCTGAACTGCTGCTGCTGCTGCTGCTAATGCTGCTGCTGACCATGGGAAGTGAGAATTATTGAAGGGATCAAGAATTTTTTTTTTTTGTGTTTGTTGCGGCCAAGCATGCAAAATTTGTACATGCCCCTGTGGCCTGACTGTCAGCTCCTTCAACACATTCTTTTGCGGCATAATAACAAGTTCAAGCGCCAGAAAACACATTTCGCTTCATTGCATTTTTCAGTTTTTTTTTTTCTGTAGCAATTAACTATTGTGTATGTGTGTGTGTGTGAGTGTATGTTTTAGGTGTGCTGGCATTCTTAATGCGTAACCTGACACTTGGGTAACTAAGGCACAAAAAAAAAACACACACACATACACACATAAATCAAGGATCAGGAACGCGAACATTTGCGGACATTACTTACATTTTGGCTTTGATAAAAGTGAAACCATTTCCGGTATCAGCGTGTATTCCAACATGTTCCGACTTTCGATTTTTATATACACATTCATCATCGCGCGCCATTGGAGGTTTTTTTTGTTTTTTTTCTATAAATTCTATATGAAAAATGCAGCCACAATTAGAAATCAATGCAAAGATGCAGCCACGCCTTGCATTCAAATTACATTTCCGTGCAGGTTTACATTACTCTCCCTTTTTTTTGGCTCCCTTTCGCTCTTACTTTCTCAGGTAACGATCGCTTATCGTATTGCAAAATATCGATAGTTGTACAATTGTAGGCGTGGCAGTATGTGTGGCTTTGTGGTGCTCAATGTTTATTGTTGATTTTGTATAAAAATGAAAGTTATTAAAGACTAAGTACTAAGAGAGGGAGAGGGAGAGAGAGACCCGCATAAGTTAACCACCTTCAGTGGTTGCAATGAGTGCAACGACTAACTGCCACATCCGGCAGTGACATTGTGCTTAAAACATATTGCCCCTACCACTGCCACTGCCACTGCCCCTTACCACTGCCACTGCCCCTAAGCACTTCCCCTACCACTTAGCACACATCAATGTCTTTTACTCCCGTGGAGCCACTTAAACTGGCGACAGTCTGAAGATGCCGCACTATATACTAGTATGTATGCACTGTCCATCACTCTCTCACTCTCTCGCTCTCTCGCTCTCTCTCTCTATCTTGCTGTCACTCGTTCTCTTTGCTTTGCCCTTTTAATCAAACGTAACTAAATATTTCCGCATAAAAATTGTTAATCAATTTTTATTTGTAACTGTGACTGCGACTGCGACTGCGACTGCGACTATGACTGCCACTGCCACTGCGACTCTGCCCCTAGCAGCCTTAGTGTAACACTAAGTGCCTTCTAATTTATGCCACATGATGGAGGCGTAACAATTGCGAACCCAAACAAATGTCCAATAGGATCAACGAGACATTGAATATTTCAATATTCAAATGAAATGAAATATTTGCCTTTATTTTCTTTTCTTTTATTTTGTTTGTTTGTTTGTCCATTGTTTAGGCAAATTTTCTCTATTGCTGTTGTTTGCTAATTGTATTTTATTTTTATTTATATTTTTTTTTCCTCTTTTTGGTTGTCATGGTCATGAGACGCGGGCAGTTTGGCAGACAGTTTGACTATGTGGTGTGGAGAACGGGGGGGGATGCCGGTAAAATGCGGGTGTATAAATATTGAAAAAACCTTCAAATATTGAACATAATGATCAATGTCATAAATAACATACACATATATATTGGCAGCTATAAAAAATATGTATATAAATATTGTAATAATTAGCAGGGAAAATGCAGACTAATTGAATTTATAAGGTTTGACTGTCAATAAATAAAATTTAAGATATATTTACTACTTCTTTTTTTTTATTTATTTTACATTTTTTGGCTATTTTTCAGTTTAAATAATATTTAAAATATTTGTTATATTTTTTATAAATTAATTAAAATATAAAAAAAACAACCTTTAAATATTTAAATAAATATTTTATATTATTTTTTTGTATTATTCAGCTTAAAAAATAATTTTTTATATTTTTATAATTTATTTAAAATTTAAAAAACTTTAAATAAATATTTTATATTATTTAATTATTATTCAGTTTAAAAAATATTTAAAATATTTTTTTGTATTTTTATAAATTATTTAAAATATAAAAATAAAAGAACCTTTAAATATTTGAATAAATATTTTATATTATTTAATTATTATTCAGCTTAAAAAATATTTGTTATGTTTTTTATAAATTATTTAAAATATAAAACAAAACCTTTAAATATTTCAAAAAATTTTTATATTATTTAATTATAATTCAGCTTAAAAAATATTTTTTTATATTTTTATAATTTATTTAAAATTTAAAAAACTTTAAATAAATATTTTATATTATTTAATTATTATTCAGCTTAAAATATGTTTAAAATATTTTTTGTATATTCAGAAATTATTTGAAATATCAAAAAAAATCTTTAAATATTTATAAAATATTCTAAAAATATTTAAAATAAATTTTTTTATTTATATTATAAAATATTAAATTAATACAATTAAATTTTTTTAATTTTTAATATTTTATTTATAATTTAAGAAGGAAATTTTCATATAATTTTATTTTTAATAATTTATATTTCTATATAATTTATATATTAAATTCTAAATATATTTTTTACACTGTATTTTGTTACTTCATTTAATTTATTTTATTAAAATCTTTTAATTTTATAGCAAAACAAATTTGATAATTTCCATTATTTTTTATACTTTATAATAATTGCCATATGTTTTCTAGTGCCACTGGTGCAACAGTTGAATTGTTGTTGCTTTAGTT
>JBAMBR010002775.1:0-29038 GCA_037044475.1 Zaprionus obscuricornis
ATTATTCCTCAAGTTTGTCAGACACAAATCAAATGTTTTTTCCATATATAAAATTAAATTATATAAAAAAAATTATTTGTTATTTTTTTTTCTATAAAACAAAAAAATAATTTAAAATTTAAAAAATATATTTTTAATATTTTCATTTGATTTTTAACATATAAATATTTATATTTTATTTTAATATTTTTATTTATTTCTAATTCTAAATTTTTTTTATATTTTTTTTTATATATATAAATTAAGTAAATTTTATTGCAAAAAATTTCAAATTTATTTTAATATATGAATTATTCCTCAAGTTTGTCAGACACAAATCAAATGTTTTTTTCCATATAAATAATTATTTAAAAAAATTATTGTAATTTTTTTCTATAAAAAAAAATATATTTTTAATATTTTCATTTGATTTTTTAACATATAGATATTTATATTTAATTTTAATATTTTTATTTATTTTTAAATTTAAATTTTTTTTATATATGTTTATTTTTTTATATATTATTTTTCATATGTAAATTAAGTAAAATGTTTCTATATATTTTTTATATATTATTTTAAAAATATATAAATTAAGTAAATTTTTTTATATATTTTTTTATATATTATTTTTCATATATATAAATTACGTAATTTTTTTATATATTTTTTTTAATATTATTTTTATTATTTTTTTTATATATTTTTTTTATATAATTTATTTATATATTTTTTTTTTATATATTTTTTTTATATATTTTTTTATATATTTTTTTTTCTTATATATTTTTCTTATATATTTTTCTTATATATAAATTAAGTAAATTTTATTGCAAATAATTTCAAATTTATTTTAATATTATTTTCAGATAATTTTCAATAATAAATTTGTATATTTATGATTTATTTTATATTTTTTAATTTTTATAAATATTTCTTTTTTTATTTTTATTTTTTATATCTCATTTTATTTTCTTGAATTTTTATTTATTTTTTTTTTCTAGTTTCCAAGTTGAAGTTTTTTTTAGCATCATAAAATCTCAGCAAAAAAATGACTTTATATTTTGCCGCATAGACAAGCATAGAAATTGAATCGCAGTGAATCCTTAAACATCTTCAGCTTAAATGTCTGTTTGCATGTCCTTTCATCAATATACGCAACTGGCCATTCGTATTGCCTCATCGTATGAAAGGAAATATCCAGTGGCCATAGACTGGACAGCAAATAAAACAAAAGAAATGAATAGTAAAGTAACAACAACCTGCAGTGGGATACGTTTAAACACCTGTGAGAATGTTCAACAAAGCGCAAAAGATGCGCAAAAATTGCATCAACATACAATTTTCAAATAACAAATACAGAAAGTATAAGAGAGTGAGAGAGAGAAAAAGAGAGAAAGAGAGATAAATTGAATATGAAACCACTTGAGCTGAAAACAGACAAAACAAAGACGCGCAGGAACACAAATACATTTGAACAGGACGAAAAATGTTGAGGTTAAGATTGTGGTTGAATTTAAAGGTTCATTGATGCTTAAATTCAAAGAGTGAGAGTGCGAGGGAGAGAGAGATAACCTGCTGAAGTAACTGAAGTGCAGCAGCATCCGTTTGCATTTTGCAGTTTTTTTTTTTTTTTATCCATTTTCATTTTCACTTTCACAATGAAAATCGAAACCGCAGAATAATAATAATAATAATAAAAATAAAAGCAGGATACGCCTGTGTAATCATTTCGTATATGTCTTCTAGGCCACGTAGTGTCCTATATTTTTTCTGCTTCTTTTCAATATTTCGCACAAACAAAAAACCGGACACTGCGATCGTATTGCCACATCAAAGATATCAAAGATTTATTTATCTCAAGTGTAAAAAAAAAATGAAGAAAAATAAGAAAATAGAAAATGAAATGAAAGAAATCAATATCTTATATCCCAAAGGATATAGCAGTATCCCAAAAGCATCCAAATACTGACGGAAATGTCTAGCAAAATATTTATGCGAAATCAATATAAAAATTCGCCAGAAATTGAATGCAGAAAAAATATGATAAAAATGTAAAGTCATTTTTATTATTTTTATAAATATTTTTTCTATATTTTTACTTCGTTTTCTACTTCTTCTTCTTGTTCAGCTGCTTGAGATATTTAACTCTTAACCCTAACACGCCTCTAAACTATATATGCTATGTTATCTTATCGTTGAACTGGCATCGATCTCAATGCTTGGCTGCCTTTTCCCACTGGCTGTCTCCTTGTCATCTTAGTCTTCATCTTCTTCTACTTCTTACTCATAGCTCAATTTGTTGCGCTTATGATTTCAATCATTACCCTTACATTTCTTTGCCTTTCTTCATTTTAACCCTTAACCTCTGCGCTTGTTGCTTATGTTACCCTTTTTTTTTCTTTCTTTCCTGCGGCTCCTTGTCGAATTTGTTGTTGCTGTTGCTGTTGTTGGCAAGTGCAGCGACTTTATACCTTTGCCACTGTTGCTGCTTCTTCTTTTGATTCTTTTTTCTTACACCTTTCTTTTTTCATTCCATTTCGTTTCGTTCAACTAATCATTGTCACAGCGACAACTTCGTCAACCCTATTGGCAACCAACACCAACACCTTCACATTTTCTTTTACTATTGTTGTCATTTATTTTTTCTATTTTTTCCCCCTCTTCTTTTAACCTTTTACTTCCTATTTATTTTGATGCTATAGAAACCTTATTGTCAACATTTCGGCTTAACGTTATAAGCAACGTTTTGTTGTGTAGGTGACAATGCAAGGTTACATGCCGTGAGAACTGATTGCAATTTAATCCTTTTGCGCAAGGATTCACTTGCTATGCATTGTGGTCTCATCTATCTCTTTCTCTTTCTCTCTCATAGTCACTCACTATTCTCTATGTCTTTGTTGACTGCTCATAAAAAGGGAATCCCCAAATGGATGCTCATCAATTTAATGAGAATACAACAACAACAACAACAACAACAGAGAAGATATAGCTATAGCTATAGCTATGTACATAGCCAGGGACACAGTCTGGACAAATGGCTACTAACAAACAGAACACGTAAGTGTAAATAGTCAGTAGTATCAGAGCATGAGGCAATAAGAGTAAGAGAGAGAGAGAGAATGTAGTGCTCTTGATGAAGCCTTCTACATAAACAATGCTTAAGCTTAACAACTACTGCACACAACATACTCTCACTCTCTCACTCTTTCCCTCCTCTCTCTCTCTTTGCTTACTTCCTTCCTTCCCACTCTCTAATTTTACTCCTTTCAGACACAACACAATTTGGCTGAAAGCTTTCATGCACAGACACATTCACACACCGAGCCACATTTGCCGACAACAACAAATCGTTAAGCGTTCGTTCATCGCACACGTGCAACAACTACAACAAATATGGCCGCCCACCACAAAGTACACACAATTCGCCACCCAGTCACAAAACCAAAACCAAAACGTACACAGACACGCACACACACACACACACACACACACATACATATGTATACAAAACTCATTTACACACACTCACACAATAATAACAATGACGAGAACGCATGTGCTCCACTTTAACACTTTCGCTCTCTTTCGAACGCACATGTCGGCAATTTTAACCCTTTTAATGCCGTCTCCGTCTGCGTTGTTGTCTGCTGCTTTCACATGTGCCGGCCATTGACTTGACACCTCACACTCACACTCGTTCTCTCTCGCTCTGTCACTCTCTCTCTATCACCCATACTCGTGCCCACACGCATACGAACAGATGAACTTATTTTGGGGAGCACAACTCTCTTAATTTTGTCACTCAATTCGCTGTGCTTGCTTGCTGTTAAACACATACGCTCTTCGCCGTCATGCTTGACGCTCGTCGCTCTTTTACAAAAAGGGGAAAGTAAAAGAGTGAAAAGTGAAGCCTTTTTAGTTTCACTCTTGCTACCCCTTCAACATTGAGTGAGTTTTTATATTTTCTTTGCTCACTTTTTTTTATGTGTGAAAGTGAAAGGATTTTTGAGCATATTAAAAAGGGGTGAGAGTGAGAGAATGACTGAGCGTAGTTTATTTTTATCGATCTGTGTGAGTATAATGTTTATGTTTGTATTTGTGAGTGCGGCGAATTATACATACATATATATATTGAGAGTAACTCTTTGAATACCATTCGTTGCTTTCGCTTCACAACTCTTTTCAGTGGTCGCGCATTAATTTTATTTTGACAGCGCCTGTCATTTGCTCTGCCTCGTTTATCTCACTGTTTGTATAGGGTGTTGTCTGTATGTGTTCACATATGTAAGTGTATGTGTGTGTATGTTTGTGTATATGTTAAACAATAATAATGTGTGTGCATTTGTAGGCGGAGTTTGATCGATATTATGCATGGAAATGGCGACGTAACTCTTTAAGTCCCCAGAGAACAGACAGCGTTGATTGGGGCCATTAAAGTGAAACGTGAACTTAAAGAGTGAACACAAAATGAAGAAATTTGAAGGAAATTTAATATAAAGAAATATTAAATTATAAATAAAGATAAATAAATAAATTAAATAAAACAAATAAAAATATTAAATAAATAATATAAATAAAATAAATAAAATAAATAAAATAAATAAAATAAATAAAATAAATAAAATAAATAAAATAAATAAAATAAATAAAATAAATAAAATAAATAAAATAAATAAAATAAATAAAATAAATAAAATAAATAAAATAAATAAAATAAATAAAATAAAATAAAATAAATATAATATATATAAATATATTAAAAATAATAAACTTTAAAATAATAAATAAAAATAATTAAATATGCGAATAAATAAAATTAATATAAATAATATATAAAAAATGTAAAATCAAATATTCAAATTTTTAAATAAATATAAATATGTTTTTTTTTTTTATATGCAGACATACATATATTTATTTATTTCTATGAATTTATTCTTAGTTATTAAACGAAATCTTCTGTAATATAATTGTAATGTAGAAAACTAACATCAAGTAGTAGTCTATACAATATGTATAGTAAACTAATCAACATTCAATTCTATATGCATCTACATATTACATAGTACATCTATTTTCTATACATCTTTTATTTAAGTTTCGGTCAGCTTCTAACTTCCGTTATTGTAGCTCAATTTGGTAAGGATTTTGATGAATGACCATCATTGAAATCTTTTGCAAATGCTCAAATTATATAATAGATAACAGACAACAGACATATACATATACACACACGCATAGACTAAAAGGAAAGATGCATTTTCATAGAAAACAAGAAAGAAAAATAGACTAGTAGTAGAAGTAGAAGAAGAAGAAAGAAAGACAAAAAACACATACATCATCTTTTAGACATGACAATGATACTAAAGGGAATTTAAAGAGCAACTGTATAGTCGGTCAAGTGTCAGAGATTTGTATAGTTGCAATACGTTAGTTAAAAGATGATGATGAAAAGAGCTGAAAGATGACAACCCTTAATAGCCCAAAGAAAAATTATAATATAGAATATATACATATTTATATATATGACTCTCTACTCTTCACACACACACACTTACACTCTCTCTCCTTGTCTCTCTCTCTTTTCTCTAGAGTCCAATATCGAATAGCAATCCCAATCCTATAACATGTTCATTAATAACTAATATCCTGAGGTTGCAAATAGCATTAGCTTAGCATGGCGGCATATAGACATACATATGTATAAATACTTGTACATACATATCTTATATATATATCTTATATATATATGTATTTGTATAGCCCCATTGTTGTTTTGCCTTTGGTTTTCAATTACACAAGGAGTTGTGGCAGCTTCCTTCTATATGTCGCTCTCTCCTTCTCTCTCTCTCTCTGTGTGTTTGTGGTAAATCGATGAAAGTTTGAAATTAACACCCAAATAATGTTCAAGCAGACTTTTGCGTTCTACGTAATTAATGAGTCTACAAATATCCGTGGCAAACTTTGGGACATACACACACACACACATACAACTTTCTTAGTTTTTAGAACAATCGCTCAAAGCTGCCAAATGCTTTTGCTCTGCTGACCACTTTTTGGGCAGCCTTACAAGCAAATGATTTTAGCCCAAAAACCAAAAATAAACAAATGCTAATATATATATAGTATATATACATTATATAATTGTCTTGTAATTCACAGCATAAATTCTCAATTAAATGAAAATGAAGTTGTTAGACTTTTCCCACACACATAACTCAATATATTTTCGATTTATTTAAATTTTCCAAAATAATAATAAAAATAACAAAATGCAGCTATAAATTTAATAATTAATTGCTGTGGCAACCCTAACAAATTGTAGGCGTTAATTGAACACAACACAACATACAGCATCAACTGTTCAATTTCCTAAATCTAACATATTCTGATGAACACATCAAAAAGAGGGGCGCGTTTTGCGTGTTAAAATAAAAATTCTTAAAGTTTTCTTTTCATCTTGCTTCACTCTTCAAGTGGCCACAACAATGCCTCACTGTCCGTTTAATAATCCGTCCGTTCATTCGTGCACATGAATTGAACCACTTTCATTTTTATTCACACACACACAGGAAATGATGACAAAAAAAATATAATAATGAAAAAAATAAAAAAAATAAAAATGAATCTCAACACGAGATAATCCGTTGCGTTAGCGCAGCTCTTTAATCGTCTCAATCAGTCGCTATACGAGTATATCGTGGCATATTCAAAAAAAAAAATATATATAATAAACAGTACTGAAACTTTTCAATTCGCACACAAAAGATTCATTTAGCGTATTTTATATATATATTTTTTTTTATTTTTTCGGGCTTTCCATCCGGCAATGATGGCAAATGTTTCGGCATTGGCGCCTTTTGTGTCACTCTTAAAATGGGAACAACACAAGAAACAGATAAACATATATCCAATATTTGTGTGTACATATATAGCAAAAGACTAACAGATATATATATATATATATGTATTTGTCAGATTATAATGTGGGCTGCTTGTAGTATATGTTGCTTATGTTTCAGCATGAAAATGAAGAACTTCTTTTTCTTTCTTTTCTTTCCTTTCTATTGTTGTTGCATCGTCGTTGCGTATTGTTAATCAGCAAAAGTGGGAAAACATTTAACTTATTCTACTATATGCCATGATCTCTATCATCTATGTCTCTGAGTTAATCAATGTGTTTAGTATTAAGTGAATAACTATGTTAGTTAACTAACGAAATGCAGCAACTATAGTTGATAATTTTTTTTTTATTTTAATCTATTTTTGGGTTGCATTACAAGCAGCATTAGAATTAGGTCAGCAATTATATTTTTTTTTGTATTTTATAAAAGGGAAATACTGAAAAAATATATAATGAAAATTAAATATAATTTATACAATTTTTTACTGTATAGAAATAATACAAATATTGATATACAAATATTAATAAAAATTAATATAAAAATAAATATTAAAAATTGATATTAAAATAAAAATATATATTATAAACTTTATATATTTGTATATTTTTTTTTATAAATACTTAAAAATAATAAAAATATTGATATACAAATATTAATAAAAGTTAATATAAAAATAAATATAAAAAAAAAAAATATTAAAAATTGATAGTAAAATAAAAATATATATTATAAACTTTATATATATATGTATATTTTTTTTATAAAAATAAAAATATTTTAAATATTTAAAAATAATACAAATATTGATATACAAATATTATTAAAAATTAAAATAAAAATAAATATGAAAAAATATTAAAAATTAAGAATATAAAATATATATATATATATTATAAACTTTATATATATATGTAAATTTTTTTTTATAAAAACAAAAATATTTTAAATATTTAAAAATAATAAAAATATTGATATACAAATAATTTTAAAAATTAAAATAAAAAATAAATATTAAAAATTGATATTAAAAAAAAAATATATATATATGTATATATATATTATAAACTTTATATATTTTTATAAAAATAAAAATATTTTAAATATTTAAAAATAATACAAATATTGATATACAAATATTATTAAAAATTCATATAAAAATAGATATGAAAAAGAATAAAAAAAAATATTATAAAAATATATAAATATTATAAAATATATATGTATATATCATATATATTATATACTTTATATATATGTACATACATAGCTGTGTTCATAGAAATAGCAGTGCTTATGACGTAAATAAGTAGCAAATCTAACGGAACTTTTTTACTTTTCCTATCTTTATATTCCATTTTACAAAAACAATTTTCAAGCGATCAACTAACGAAAAGGAACATGCAAAAATTACCGTTGTTTTACTTCGTTGCTATTGCACTGCTATTTTTATGAACACAGCTGTATATATATATATTTTTTTTTAAATATAAATATTTTAAATATTTTATTTAAGTAAATTTTTCATCGCCTAACAATTTAAATATTTTATTATTTTATTTAATATTTATTTTATTTTATTAAATTAATAAATATTAATAAATTAATATACATTAATTGTTTACAATATTTATTGAAGCTTATTTCACATATTATTATTTTTCTATATTTTTATGCTCAGCGTTTAATATTTTTTTTCTTTGTTTCTTTTGCTAAATAAAATGTCACATGACACACTCCAGAAAATACACATAAATGAAGATCATAAATATAGCTCAATAACAGTTCACAAAGAGCGAGAGAGAGAGTGAGTGAGTGAGAGAGTGTGAGCGAGACATTAAAAGTAATAAAAAAAATGACGAAAGAATAATCATTCCCATGTCTCTTGTAATATGGGTAACTATATGTATATGTATATGTAAGTAGTATGTAATGTTAGTTGTAATAAAAACCCTAAAACCAGAAACAGACAATGGCTACGGCTCATTGAAGCTAACGAGCGACACATGCAACTAGTTAACACTATGCCTGGAGAAGATGTTGAGATGAAGGGGCAAACACTATTGATATTAATGTGTGATCAAACATGGCAGAGAGCCCGTGTCTCTATCTCTGTCTGTTTGTCTGCATTTGATGCTTTTGCTACGTTGATTGGTTAAAGAACAGGAAGTCCAAGAACTTATATTTATGACAGTGAAAAAGAGTGTGTGTGTCATAGCAGGGGAGGAGGAGAAGTTGAGGAAAGGCCAAATGCTGAAGAGGTAAGTCAAAGCAAATTAGTTTTCAAGTTTTTTTGTTTTTTTTGTTTTCCATTGAATTGCCAAGCATTTTAAATAGAAATGAACGCCCACGAAACGCCAGCGAAGCGATCAAGAGAAACAACAACAAGAACAACAAGTAAATATGCCCAAAAGTTTATAGTCGTTGGCCGTAGCCAATTAATAGAGTCGCAAAACAAATTAACCCCAAAAAAAAAAAAAAAAAACGAAACTTTTCGGCCGTTCGCTGACTGACACACGTCAGGTTCAAGAGTCGAAAAATGCGACAAACGCCATATGGCAAAATAAATAAATAAATAAATAAAAATAAGCGACTAAGTGGAAATAGAAGAAGCAGAATACAGAAAGCATACAACAACAAAGAAACAACAACAACAAAGAAGCAACAATAAAAATAAAATGAAACATAGAGAAAAACAAATAAACTTAAGATCATGTGCCGCATATGCTCAGATTTTGCTTCCTCTTGCTCAACGCGTTCTTCAACATACGCGTGCTGGCATCAATTTTCCCCAGCTCTTACTCTTCTTACTCTGCCTTTCCTAGCATACAAACTATACTCTTCACCCCTTTTCTACAATGAAGTTGTTAAGAAATAGAAAACAGAGCAAAAGGATCGAGATCGAGGTCGAGGATGATGATGATGATGATCTTTAAATTAAGGGTTAGCTAACAAGACGTTTAACAAAGCAGGCGTCTACAGCCAGAAGAATATAGAGTTGAAAGATCACAGACTGCAAGAGTGAAAGAGTAAGCAAAGGGTGCCCCTTTTTTTTATATATTTTTTTACTGAACTGATCTTAAGAGTAAATATACAAAAGGGTCGCGATCTTTAAAGCGTCTTGCTAATGAGCTCACATTTCCCATTCCCTGTGCCTTTCCCTCTGCCTTTCCCTATCATCTTACTATATTCCCCTTTTTTTTCTACTCTTCATTTAGCTCACGTGACTTCCTCTTGAAATTGAATTATCTTGTGGCTGCCTTGTGGCATTTTAATGTGTCTAATATGTCGCCCCCCTGTAAAGAGTTGATATACCCGGCAGGGAAGACCGCCCATATATACTCTTGGGCTCCTTTTCACTTATTGTTCAAGTGGATTTCAATTTTATTATTTACTTGGCGTTTGCTCATGTCGCTCACGTGTCAAATTAATCATTTAACCAAAGAGAGAGAGAGAGTGTGAGAGTGTGAGAGTGCTTAGAGCTGCCGTTGTGACAGGCAGCTGATTTAGTAGCTTAGTTAAGATCAATGATCGTGTCGCGACTTTCAGTTAGCATAAGAAATTGATTACGTCCTCTCACTCTCCTCTCTCACTCTCTTTCTCTTTGTAGTGCAAGACGTTCCGATCGATTACTTGGAAAATTACTTGCATTTAGACTGTTAAAGCGATCACACATGGAATTGATCAAGTGGCAAATGTAACCTTTCTTATAGCTGGCATAGATAGTAACGGATAAGCATATAAATTATGCGTTTAGCATTTGATTTATGAAAAGATTACGAAAACTAGGATCACACATGATGAAAAGTAATATAAAACTTCATGTGCATATTAATGAAATTTCGATGAGCAACTGTGCGACAATAAGGAAAATTATTTATAAATAGATTTTTCTATTATTATAAAAAAAATATAAAAATAAAATATTTTAAGCACAGATCAGTTCATATATATAAAAACTAATTTAACAGTTATATTTTCTAGCATTAAACTGAATTTTACGACTTTTTTTTTATATTATAGAATTTTTATATTCATTGGGTACCATTGGGTACCAAGAGTATATTGAGTTTGTGACAGCAGCAAATGTATGTAACACCCATAAGGACGCATGGCCGATCCCATAAATTATATATATTCTACCTCAGGATCAACAGTCGAGTCGATTGAAGCATGTCCGTCTGACCGTCTGTCCATCTCTCCATCTGTACGTCCGTATGAACACACAGATCTCGAAGACTATAAGAGCTAGAGACTTGATTTTTTTTGCAAAGTTGCTTGTATTAGTTCCAGGCAGATCAAATTTATTTTGGATTTTTGCCACGCCCCCCATCGCCTCCACAAATCAATAAAAACCATTTTGAATGCAGCACAGCACCCACAGCCAGCCAAGCTATATGACTGAATTTTGGTAAAAAGTTAGAATATATTTATGTGGACGTTGTGTGAAAATTTGATACAGATCGTATAATTAACATGGAAGTTATAGAGTTATACAGTGTATAATATACACATTTTAAATATTAAAATTTAAGAGGCGCCTCTATAGCGTACAGTTCTATATAATATATCTTTGGGCACCGAGTATTATATAGTCGAGCATACTTAACATGGAAGTTATACACATTTTAAATATTAAAATTTAAGAGGCGTCTCTACGTCTCTATAGCTGTTCTCACGCCACACACGACGGCAACGTTAACATTAATATATAATATATCTTTGGACACCGGGTATTATATAGTCGAGCATACTTAACATGGAAGTTATACACATTTTAAATATTAAAATTTGAGAGGCGCCTCTATAGCGAACAGTTCTATATAATATATCTTTGGGCACCGGGTATTATACAGTCGAGCATACTTAACATGGAAGTTATACACATTTTAAATATTAAAATTTGAGAGGCGCCTCTATAGCGTACGCTTGTCTACTGTTCTCACCCCATACACGACGGCAACGTTAACATTAATATATAATATATCTTTAGGTACCGGGTATTATATAGTCGAGCATACTCGACTATAGCTTTCTTACTTGTTTTTTTTATGTTATACAATTTTTAAATATTATTTCGAATTTTTATTACATATTACAACAATTTTATGAAGTCTCAGCTGCTGTTTTATAATTCTTTAACTTTCACATTGTAGGTGAATTAATCAATAAAAATAGAAAACTTCTCATAGTTTGCAGCATCTCCTCCCTTTGTATTATTATATCAAGTTTTGCTTGAGATGCTGGTCAAGTTATACACATATATATATGTATATATATAATATAAGTATCGTCTATAACAATCATTAACACGCGTGCGAAAACTTATTCATTGCTGTCTCACATCTCACACTAGTCTCTCTCTCTCTCCCTATCTTCCTTTTTCTTGCATACGAACGTTCTTTGTCGCATTTACACCGCAGTTTTCACATGCGGGTTGCGGTTAGCCGAGACAGCACACGAACTGACCAAAGGCGGCGTCGGCATTGAGCATAGCATATAAAGAGAATGTGCTGTGTGAGTGTGAGAGAGAAAGAGAGCTACAAGCGCTAATTACTAGTGAGTCAATATTGACGCTGTGGCGATCGAGAGACGCTGAAACAGAGCAGAAACATCAGCATCTATAGACACATCTATGCATCCATTCAGCCAATCGTCCATACATCCATTCGTCCATTTATACATCAATATGCACATATACTTGTTTCATTGTTGCTATTGACTAACCCAAATCGCAAGTAAACACAAGACATGAACATGAAAGAAGACGGCGACGGCGACGGCGACGTTTGTGTTGCAAGCGCGCGAAAGGATTCCCTTAATTCAACTCAACTTGGGCTCAAGTGCGCACACGCGCAGGCGTCAATATTTGCACAAGGATAACGAGAGTCGCGCGCGCATGAAAAAAAAAATATAAAAGGATGTTTGCGCTAATTGCCTAAAAATGTGCTGGGCAGCAACTGCTGCGGTTGATAAAGAACCAAAAAAAAAAAAAATAAACTAAAAATAAAACATATAGAAAACCAAATTTATAATTTGTTTAGGACACAACAATTCTCTGTCTCTTTCTCACTCTCACTTTGCTCTCACTTTCCGTTTTGCTGTAAATTGTATAAATTGTGATAAGCGTGTGCATTCAATCAAGAGATAAGCTTCAAAAATGCTTCAAGTGGAGCCGTCATAATGTTGCGAGGATCACAGGATGTTCATGTATGCCTTCAACGTACAGGTGATGATCATAATGTTGTTCTTGTTCTTGTTCTAGTTCGTTGATAAGACAGTTTGGGCCAGCTACAAGACTTGAAATCATTTGTAGGCCTTTTCCGGGAAACAGTGTTAAGTTCATGTTTGCATCGTATTGTTTCTGGGAAAATTCTGGCCAAAGTCAATTGGGGGAAAAAAAAATGTGAAAAAAACATTGCTTATCCTTATCTAACTAAATGAACTTCCTTCCCCGCGCAAACTGACCAAAATGCAAATATTTCTCTTTCAATTTTCAGCTGTAATGTGGCAGCAAAAAGTGTAATGAATATGAAGATTGACAAGTTTTTATATAAAGTATTATATAATCTTTTATATAAAGTATTATATATGCTTCAAGTACGAGTATGTAGAAATGTTTATATTTATTTTATTTTAATATATTTTAATTATTTTTTGTTTATTTTTTTTTATTTAATTTTATTTTATTAGTTTTTTATTTTAATTATTTTTTTTATGTAGAAATGTTTATTTTTATTTTATTTTAATATATTTTTTTTATTTTAATTATTTTTTGTTTTTATTTTTATTTAATTTTATTTTATTATTTTTTTATTTTATAAATTTGTTGTTTATTTTTTAGAATTTTTTTTTTAAATTTTATTTTATTTTTATTTAATTTTATTTTTATTTTTATATTATTTATTATTTTTATTTTATAATATTTTATTTTTATTTTATATTATTTCTTTTTATATTATTGTATTTTATATTTAATCTAATTAATTTTTATTTTTATTTAATCTATTTACTTTTCTTTTATTTATTTTATTTTTATTTAATCTAACTAAATTTTATTTTTTTTTTAAATTATTTTTATTTAATATAATAAAATTTTATTTTATTTTATTTTATTTTATTTTTATTAAATATTTTTAAATTTTTTTAATATTTTATTTTTATTTAATCTAACTAAATTTTATTTTTTTTAAATATTTTTATTTAATCTAATAAAATTTTATTTTATTTTATTTTTCTAATTTTTATTTAATCCATTTAAATTTTTTTTATTATTTTATTTTTATTTAAGCTAACTAAATTTTATTTTAGTTTTTTTAAATATTTTTATTTAATCTAATAAAATTGTATTTTATTTTATTTTTTTTATTAGCATTTTTTTAATTGCTTTTTTAATTGTTCAATATTTTTAAGCATCATCAATTAAACTCTTAAAATTTAATTTACTGTTATTATTCTACTAATTATTTATAGCTATTATTATGACTATAATTTTAATTATTTATTGATAATTTTCTATAACTTTCTCTCTCTGCACTTAGTTAAGTCATAAATACATTCAATTAATTTCCAAAGAATTTCACTAATTAAAAGTAAGAGTGAATATGAGGCGTGTACGTTAGAAGTGCCACACAGCTGTTGCAACATCAGCAGCAACAGTACCGGCAAAAAAAAAATAATAATAAAAAGAAAGTTGCAAGGGTTTTTTTTTTTTGTCTTTTCTTAAGCGGCAAGTGCGAGGCGTGGAGAATATTAACAGGCGGCACAAGGCACAGACATACAGCTCACGGCAGGCCACAGGCATCGTCTAAAGAAAATAATGCAACATATGTTTGAAGTGCAAGTAGAAGAAGGGAAAAGAAACGCGCATGTTGCTGCTGCTGCTGCTGTTGCTGCTTATGACGCGATTATCGTTTGATGACTTTGAAAACGTTTTTTTTTTTCAGGATATGATTCGTAGCGTTACTTTTAGTTTTTCTTTTGCACTTTCACCGTTGGGTTAATTGAAGGGTGCAGCAACAAATGAAACTTAAGGGGTTGTGTTTTGTCCCGCATGCAATACACACACTCTAAATGCTGCATATAGAAATGAAAACGACAGTTGTTGCAACAAGGAAAAATAGTAAAGATAAAGTAGAAGTTGAAGTTGAGGTTGTGAGCTAAGAGCAAAAAGCAATCAATTGGTTTCGCTGTGCGGTAAATAGGAAGCTCAAGAAATTGGCTAAAGACAATGCAAGCGTTGCAAAGGATTTGTGCGAATGAGGCTTAAGGCAAAATGCCAATGGAAGAAATGCCAATGCCAATGGCCACACATCATCAATGAAGTGAGAAGTGTGATGAAAGAGAAGGGAGAGTAAGTAAGTAGAAGAAGAAAAGCGAAAAACCGACAAAAACTCAATTCAAGTCATCAAATGGGGACGAATGGACGGACGCGCCACGTCATCAAATCACATAGCAAAAACCTTACGAAATTTCCTACAACTACAAACAAGTAGTAAAAGCTTTACTCTCTGCTGTATGTTTATATGTATATGTATGCGTGTGTGTTTGTGTGTGTATTTGTATGTGTTTATGAGATGATTTCATTTGCTGTGTGCATGTCCCCAAACTGTGCAAAAATATATATATATATATAAAGAGAACAAGTGAAAAGGACCTCGGTCAAGTTGGTCGTCTTGGTCGTGTTGAGAGTCTCTGTTGAATCGCCCATTGTTGGCGTGCCGAGCGGCCATTGTCCAACCCTTAAATCAAAGTGTACGCAATTTCGTTAATAATCCTCAAGACAATATCGAAACGCTATAACAATATCCTTTTGATGATTATCGCTTCTCCTACTTGAGCACATTTCGCCTGCACATATCTCCTGCTCTTCCCCCATCGCCCTCTCTCTCTCTCTCTCTCTCTTTATCTTCTTCTTATACTTTTGGTGAAGCTCCCTAGCGTTTGGCTGTCTATTTGTTTCGGGAGTCGACGTTGCTTTCATGTTTATTGCTTGGTTAAGGCGAAAGGATAATGGCCGTACTGAGCAGCAGGTTACTTAGTTACACACACACACACACTGACACACACTCCCACACACATTACAAACTTTGGTTAGCAGCTGTTTTTCCTGCTCCATACTCTTGCTTTTTCTTTCTGTTGCTTCTGCTGCTTTCTGTGAAGCACAACCCACAAGTTTTACCAGCGACACAGTTCCAAATGCTTTTTATTACTTAAACCAAAAAAAAAGGAAAAAAAAAATAGTAGATGAAAATGTCATAGCAATGCGTTTTTTTTTCTTGCTGTAGGCAAATTGTTGGGGTTGCGCGTTCAGTGTCCTGCTCCTGTCTACGCATTTCAATTATAGACAAAACTTTGCTTTTATACGCCAACAAAAAAAAAATGTAGCAAGGCAATTGCTTAAAAGAAAATGCTAATTTAAATTACGCAAAATGTAAACAAAACATTCAAATCCATTGAAAATTGAATAAGAGTTTATATAAAGAATTTTAAATACTCTATAAATAATTTTTTCTTGATGCTAAGTTTGTCTGCATCAAGAGAAAATTTGCTACACTTTTCACTCTCTATGTAGATTTGACATCTTGATTTATGCTGCCAAAGATTTAGTTTTATATGCATAAATAGTAGATTGTCGCTGTAGAAAATTAATATTTAATTATTAAATAATTTTTGAAACTATAAAAATTATTTCTAAATTAATTTATTTTACTATTACTAATAATATAAAACTAATTTTATTATATATTAATTAATTTCTCAGTTTTATATGCATAAATCGTAGATCGCAATTACTAAAAATTGTAGAAAATGTAAATTTAATTATTGAATAATTTTGGAAACTATAAAAATTATTTCTAAATTTTATTTTTTACTATTACTAATAATATAAAATTAATTTCATTTTATATTAATTAATTTCTCAGTTTTATTTGCATAAGTAATTACTAAAAATTGTAGAAAATTAAAATTAAATTATTGAAACTATAAAAATTATTTCTTAATATTTTTTTTACTATTACTAATTATATAAAATTAATTTTATTATATATTAATTAATTTCTCAGTTTTATATGCATAAATCGTAGATCGCAATTACTAAAAATTGTAGAAAATGTAAATTTAATTATTGAATAATTTTGGAAACTATAAAAATTATTTCTAAATTTTATTTAATAATATAAAATTAATTTTATTTTATATTAATTAATTTCTCAGTTTTATTTGCATAAGTAATTACTAAAAATTGTAGAAAATTAAAATTAAATTATTGAAACTATAAAAATTATTTCTTAATATTTTTTTTACTATTACTAATTATATAAAATTAATTTTATTTTATATTAATTAATTTCTCAGATTTTTATTACAAGAGAAAGTACTTTATGCTGTTTCCAAGCCAATAAGTATTCAATAATACCCGCAGCAGTTTGTTTTACTTGCTTTTCCTACTTTTTGCCAAAGAGCATAATGAGAGAACGCACTTAGGCTGAAAAACACCTGATGCGAAATGGCTGCCAAAGGATTTTGAAGGGTAGGCACACACCAACACCAACACCCACACATACACTTGTCCTTGCTCTTGCCAGGCGACAGTACATCCCAAGCTCATTTCAAATGCACGAAAAGTTTTGTAACATTCTAAGCAACAAAAAAAAAAAATAAGAAAAAATTGATGTCCAAACTTTTGACAAAACAAAGCCAAAGAAGAAGCAGACCAACAGCGGCAGCACAAAAAAAAAAAGCAGACACGGGCCAAATGTAGGAAACAACAACTCAGTTCAAGGATATATGTATGTATGCAGCAGCAACTCCTTTAGCTACTACTCGGACCTTCTTTTTTTTTTATTCTCTTTGCCGGCCATTTAAAATTCTTTTCATGTTTAAACGTGCAGAAGCACCAAAAAAAAAATATATATATATAATATAAAAAAGGAGAAAAAGAAGGGCAAAAATTGTGGAAGAGAAAAATATATGTATATATGTAAAGATTGTAAGGAAATATTAGAAGTATTAAAATTTTAATGCAAATTGTTATTTTATGCAAGAATTTTTTTTTTTCTACATCTTTTTTTTTTTTCTTATTTTTGGGCAAACGTCCGAATGCGGTCGAAATACGTTTTGTATGTATATTTTTTTTTTTGGCAAGCAAGCAACAATATTATTGTACATGTGTCCTTGGCTCTGGCTTAAATCCCCCTTTTGAAAAAGGCTGCGTAAAGGATTTTTATGCCTATAGGAAATGTTTTTGTGCTCTGTATATTTTTCTCTCTCTATATTTTTTTTTTGTTTTTATTTTATTTTATTTTATGCACAAAGTCGACCTTTGGCTAAAACCAGAACGCTGACTCTGATTCTGATGTCAGTCAGTGTGTGGCATCCTGTTGTGCAAATATGTGGCAGAATCTATGCACATACGTGTGTGTGTGTGTGTGTGTGTGTGTGTATGAGCTCATAGTCTTTGGCCATTCATATGCATTACTCGTGCTAGCATCGTCTAAGCCCAATTTCCTTATGGCTTAAACCTTTACAGCACAAATGTTGCCATTGAAGTAGTAGTAGAATCAAGAAAAAAAGAAGAAGCAGCAACAGCAACAGGACTCAAAAAGGATAATTGAAATGCGGCCAGCTGCTCATCTGCATGCAAATGATTTACAGCTGCTTGCTGAATTTTCTTCTGATTTTATTTTCATTTTCTTGTTGTGTTTTTTTTTTTTTTTTGCTTTCCGCCTCTGTTTTTCATGTTTTTCATTTTGTTTTTTTTTCTCTTTTAACTTAAATAAATTATATGACCACAGAATTTTTATTTTAAAAATTTATATAAAATAATCTCACTCAGAGAAGGAAATCCCAAAAGCGTAGCAGCGCACAGGGAACTCGCGCATATGTCCAGTTGAGTTTTTGTCCAGTTTGTTGTGTACGTTAAGAAAAAAAACACCCTGACCAAAAACAGTTAACGGTAATGGGAGCCAACAAAAACAACAGTAACAAGAACAACAACAAAAACATCAGTAAGAAAATTATATTAGGAATTTAGTTTAAACGAGGGTTGCGCCATTTCCCAAGTAGTAATCGTTGTCGTTGCTTAGACCTTAACCCTAAATGCAGAGCTGTCGCTGTACTTTTGTACGTCCTATACTCCCCTCCCCCTCCTACACAGACAGCAAGTATTGCCTTTACCCGTAGCACTCTATGTCCACTCTTTCTTATGTAATTTAAGCTTGTTGTTCAACATTTTACCAGCTACGAAAAGGGGCTCAAAGCTGGTTTCAATGTCTTTTATTTCACTTGAAATATACACTAACTCTAGCAGGGCATATGTGTTATTACGGCACTGTTTGTGTAGCTTATAATTATAGAAAAATTCTCTTGCTGTATAAAGTGCTAAATAAAATTATTTATATTTATTTTAATTTTTTTTAAATAATTAATAAATTTAAAAAAAAATTTTTTAAATATTTTAAAATTCATTAAATAAAAATTTAAAAATATTTTACAATTTTTCATAAATTTTTTAAATATTTATTTTTTATGGATATAAATTTTTTTTTATATTTTTTATTTTTTCTTTATATTTATATTTTATTTCTTTATATTATAGAAACTTGTATAGAAATTTCTCTTGCTGTATAAAGTGCTAAATAAAATTATTTATATTTATTTTAATTTGTTTTAAATAATTAAAAAATTTAAAATACATTTTTTTAAATATTTTTAATTTCATTAAATAAAATTTAAAAATATTTAAAATTTTTCATAAATTTTTAAATATTTATTTTTTATAGATATCAATTTTTTTTTTATATTTTTATATTTTTTCTTTATATTTTATTTAGATTTATATTTAATTTTCTATACAAAATAATTCTTAAAAATTATGAACTTGTTCGCAATATTCAATTTATTGCAGTGTATTGAAAGTTCGCTCTTATTGCAAAATAATTCTTAGCTATTTCTCCTGTTTTCGTGTGCGTAAATTTAGTCGAGCGTGTCTGCGCATTTCGAAATTGGATACAAAAATTCGTCTTTTCTATTTCTATTACTATTTCTACACTAGTTCAGTTTCAGTTTCATTTTCATTTTCTAGTTTCTATAGTTTTTTTTTTTTCAAAGCAATTTCTAATTTGAGTTTTGCTGCTTGCGAGGGTTGTTTCTTATGTTTGTTTGTCGCAACTGTTTAGCTCTTTCATTTGTCAGTAGTGTGTGGCCAGCAATGAAATCCCATTGCCCCTCAACATACTTTCATGCCACTTCCCCGTAACCTGTCATTCGTTTAACTATTGTTCTAAACAAACCATTCATACAACCACCCAACCACCTAAGCCACCCATTGAACCACAACATTGAACCACCCACCCCTTTTGCTGAGTATGTAAGTGGGAGTTGAAGGTAAATTTTACCCGTTCTCTTGACTCTTGCATTGCCCTTTGACGACCTCGCGTGTGCCGTTGTATTTACTTAAATGTCCTTTCGCGTTTTGTGTTAATTACACTGCCAGAAAAAAGCACACACACACACCAACACACACACTCACATACAAGCATAAACTCTTACAACGAACTTATCGTAGCATTTAAATTGAAAGGCGTGTCCAAAAGTCTCTAAAAAGAGTAAGAAACTAAGCGTAAGAATGAGTGTAAGTGTAAGTGTGATAGAGACAAATAAACCTAACAAATTGTTCCAGTCTTTCTCTTGGCTTTTGCTTTTATTGCCTTGTGTTCGCGTTTGTTATTTTCTGTTGTGCGGCAATTAACCCCTTTTTAATGTCAAAACGTGTCAGAGTTGCCATGCGATCTAAAGATAACACACAATGGCAGCCCACGCAATGTTACTTGCCAACAGTTGGCAACTCTACAGCAACAGCAAGTAGCTTGTCATGCCAGGGCCAAGACCAGTGCCAGTGCCATTAAAATGCGCAATCATTATTCATAGCCCTGAAGTAGAGTTGTAGCAGCAGGTTGTAGCAGTAGCAGAAGTGTGCAGTCCACTCAAGCTGACAGCAGCGTTTAATTAAAAGCCAAAAAGCTTGACATGGCGGGTTAAACGCTTCTGTTTTCTCACTCTCTCTCTCTCTCTCTTCTCCTCCTTCCGCTTCGCATGCATATAATTAAGGTTTTTTTTTCTTCTGTTTTCTCTTTGTTATTGTTATTCGTTTTGGCTGCCATTTTGTAGTCAGGGACAACGGAACAGTAACCCTAAATGAAAAGGGATGAGTGGAGACGCATAGCGAGGAGCAACACAAAAAAAGGGTTGTTTACTTTGGTTGGACTATAAAAAGGGTTATCGAAAAGGGTTAATGTAGGGTTAAAAGCTGTTTTTTATTTAGCATTTGCTATATACAAGCGCAGACAGTAGCCAATGGCAGCAGAGTTGAAGCAACAGAAGTTATAGAGGCAAAAATAAATATATAAAATCTATGAAAAATTTCAAAGGAAGAATAAATAGTGCAATATATAAAATTTTTATAAAATTAATTATAAAAAATAATAAAATTAATTATAAAAAAATAATAAAATTAATTATAAAAAATAATAAAATTATTTATAAAAAATAATAAAATTAATTATAAAAAAAATAAAACTATTTATAAAAAAATAATAAAATTAATTATAAAAAATAATAAAATTAATTATAAAAAATAATAAAAAAAATTTTTAAAAAATTTAGATTAAATAAATTAATATTTATAAAGTATAAATCACTATAAAATATAATTTAATAAATTTTTAATATTTATAATATTAAAACATTATTAAAAATAATAAAAAAAAAACTCCCGCTGTCTTTAATGTTTTAATTTTAATAATTTATAATAAAATTATAAAAAAAAATTTAGATTAAATAAATTAATATTTATAAATTATAAATAGCCATAAAATATAATTTAATAAATTTTTAATATTTATAATATTAAAACATTATTAAAAATAAAAAAAAACTCCCGCTGTGTTTAATAATAATTAAATTAAAATAATAAAATTATAAAAAAAATTTATATTAAATAAATTAATATTTATAAATTATAAATCACTATAAAATATAATTAAATAAATGAATAATAAATATAAATAAATATTAATTATATTAAAACATAATTAAAAATAAAAAAAAATTGCCGCTGTCTTTAATGATTTAATTTTAATAAGTAAATAAATAATAAAATTATAAAAAAATGTATATTAAATAAATTAATATTTATAAATTATAAATCAATATAAAATATAATTTAATAAATTAATAATAAATATAAATAAATATTAATAATATTAAAACATAATTAAAAATAAAAAAAAAAATAAACTCCCGCTGTCTTTAATGTTTTAATTTTAATACTTCAAATACACATAGTATTTGCAATATTCATTAGCTGCTCCCACACACACACTCGCAGCTGGCTGCCACTGCACTTACTATCACCTCCTGTGGAGCTATATTGCTACCTTATGACTGTTTACTCTCTAATTGCATAACTGTTCCAATTTCAGTTACATCTACACATATATATATACTATATAATATATACGTATGTAATATATATAGTCTATATAGTAAATAGCTTCTGTTTAACTATTAAATTTCATAAGCACTTGACTTGTCATCATCTCAAAATATCGCATATGAACAGTAGGCATTAAAAGTACACGACACTACATATTTTGATACAGTGAAAGCACAATTTCCGTTTAGCAAAACGACCATTTGGCGACGCTCACTAAATAAAAATTTCCATTAACTTAATTAATGGGACGCAATTATGGCAAAAGTATAAAAACAGTGAAATGAGAACAGCTAAAAAAAAAAAAAAAAAACACACACACAAAAAAAAAGAAATGAAAGCTTAGCAAACATTGAGAGGAAACTCTATAGTTTTTAATCAAAAAGTCATTAAGAATATGTCTCACAGCGTGTTCAATGTTTGAGTGGCACCATGGTCCCCCCTACCCCTCCTCCAAACAATCTGCTCCCCCTGCAACGCCTCTAGCCGCAGCCAGCAAGTCAAAGTAAATCAAGCTGAGAAATAAACAATTTGTCACCCGCTGCTAAATTTGCAATAAAAAAATCTCTCGCACATATAACACACATACACGCACACACACACACACATACTAATACATAGATGATTGAAGGCGCAAATTAATTTGTGTTATTATTGCCGCCTTTTATCCTTTTTGTGTTGTTCTTGTCGTTGTTGTTGTTGGGAGTACGACATCCTGTTGATATTTTTAGTGTGGCCACAAGGTAATAATTATTATGTACTCGTAAAGCAACTCAAGCTATATAGAAAGCAAGAGAAAGAGCGAGTGTAAGAGAGAGACAGAGAGACAGGCAGCCAGCGACATTATTGAGCTGAAAAGCCAACCCTATGTGCTGTTTTTTTTTTGGCAATGTTAACTCCTTGTTGCCGCTAAATTGCATTGCCCAAAAGGCTTGCTGCCTGATTGAGTGCTCTTCATGGTTTCTTCATTGTCAGCAGCAACAGCAGCAACAACAGCAACAGCAGCCCTTGATATTAATGTTGCTGATTTGATGATAAAAATTCTGTTTTCTCTCATTGTTGTCTCGTTTTTTTTTCTTTTTTTATCTATTGTTTACAATTATTGTCAAATGTTGTTAAAAAAAAAAAAGAGAAAAACCAAAGCAACCCTTAGCACGCGTCTCTCTTTTGCCCCCTTTCAGACCATAAATTTTTAATGCATAGGCACGTGTTTGGCTCTTGAACAAATTATTTATCTATCACAGCAACCCAAAATCCTATGGAATTTATGTTCAAGTTTGGCGATTGGCATCCTTAAAATATATATCAATAATTTTTTTTAAAGTTATTTTTCTTATATTTTTTTTATAGAATTTTATAAATTTTTTTTTTTTGTTTTCATGGATCTTTTCTTGGAAATGCTTTACAGTTTCTTAAGCTTGCATTAATTGTTTGTAACGTTTGCCACTTAGTCGGGAGAGAGAGAGAGAGAGATTTCCAGATATAAAGACTTCAAGCTACAGACAATTAGAGAGAGAGAGAGAGAGAGAGAGAGAGTGCAAGCGAGCGCGTTAGTCATAAAGCAATGAGCACAAAAATTAATTGAAATTTTATTTCAAATGCGAACTTTGACATGGTTTTCCTGGAAAGATACTACGCCTGCCTTGCCCGCCCCTGCCCCCCTCGAGTTGGTCAACAACTCTACCTATCTATCTACTACACCCAGTAAATATATATTTACGCGCGACAACAACAACAACAACAACAACGAGTTGGCGTTTAAGTGGCACAAGAAGATGAAGAACAAGGCGAAGCTCTTGCGGGCATTTTTTTTATGAAACGGATATGAGAAACAACCAAATGCAAGAAACTTGGACAGGACGAAAGGACATTGAGACAACAACAACAGCAACAAGAAGAACAACAACAACAATAACAACAACAACAACAACAACTACGACAGTAACAGCAACAGCAACAGCAAAATGGTTCAAGCCATGACTCAGAAAATTTTGCGTTTTGTGAAAATTAAAAAATTCTTCAAAAAGCAAAGCAAAGGACGCGGTTCGCTGGGTGCTAACTACGCGCCGTCTGCCACATGCCGCATGCCGCATGCCGCCAATGTTGTACATACAGCATACAGTACACTCTCTCACACTTGTCCTTGTAACGTTTGTCCTTGTTGTAACGTTGCCGTTGCCGCTGACGCTGCTGTTGCTGTTGCTGTTACTGCTGCTGGTGTTGTTGTCGCATTTGTTGTTGTTGTTGTTGGGGTAAACAAAGGATCAAAAGCGCACTAATTGTTTTCTACTTAGGCGTAGGCCAGCTCCATTTCATGGGCCCCATACTCAGCATGATATTTTTTTTTTTTTTTCAGCCCGCAGTTTGCTACTGCGCCTTTGCCTTTGCGTCCTGCCATCGTTCTGGCTAATCTTTGACTGCTTTTGCCGCGTAATTTTTCAAAACGTAATTTGCAATTAAAGACGGACAACGAACGACCACGCAACGTAACGCGACGCACCACCCCTATGCCACATCGACTAAACGACGACCAAACAAAACTCCTAACGCCCAGAGCCTTCAAGTCTTGATTCTTGAGTTCTAAACCTTATGACGTTTCCATTTTTCATTGCTTTAGCATTAAGATTACGGCTACAACTTGGCCCAAGGACTCTTTTGGCCAACATCCCCAACCAACCAAGCAACATACTGGTGTGATTGTCTCTTCTTCTGTTCTACGTTCTTCCTGCTTGTTTCTTTCTTTTTTTTTCTTGCTGTAAAGGATGTTTGCTTCAGCTGATTTACACAAAGAGAATTTTAATTAATTTTATTGCGAAGAAATATACAGCAAATGTTAAATGGCAAATGGCAAAAATGGTGAACAAAAATTTAAAATCTAAAACAACTCAAATTCTATCAAAGTTTCAATTTTTATGTGAATTTTTTAAACTTTATTTTTATTTGATAATAAAGTTGAAACTTGACTACAATTTTTATTTATTTAATTATTGCATTTTTTTTTAAATATTTTAAATGTCAAAAAATATTTTATTATTTTTTATATAAATAAAAAAATTTTAAAATAAGAATAAAATACTTTAAAATATTTTTCTTAAAAAATATATATAAAATATTTTTTAAATTTTCTATAATAAAAATGGAATTGTTTTTAAATAGAATTTTAAAACCAGAAAAAATTATTTTAAAATACTTTAAAATACTGAGAAAAAAAAATATTTCAAAAAATATTTAAAAAAATGTTCATAAGAATAAAAAAAAATTTCTAAAATAAGAATAAAATACATTAAAATATTTTTCTAAAAAATAAATAAAATATTTTTAAAATTTTAAATAATAAAAATGGAATTGTTTTTAAATAGTTTTAAAATCAAAAAAAAAAATATTTCAAAAAAATTTAAAAAATTTTTTAAATATATTTAAAAATTAAAAAATATAAAAATTAATGCTTAAATATTAAATAAAGTAAGAGTATTATAATCTGACATATACAAAAAAAAATATGATACAATTTATTAAAGAGATTTTGGGTTACTTCATGAAAGTTTGTTTGAAACTCGATTTCATTTTTCTTAGATATTAGGCAAGTGTCGTGCAGAAAAATCGCCAAATATCCATGACGCCAATTTATCAAACTGAAACTGCAAATCGAAGAGCATATACCAGCATATACACACGCATGTGTATATATATACAGAGACAGAGAGAGAGAGAGAGAGACTAAGTCTAAACATAGTCTATAGAAATCGATAGATCGTTTTTGGCCACACAGTCAGGATGGCTGATGGCGGATGGCGGACTGAATTTGCTTGATGACATTCGCCTTTCAAAGCAATACTGGCGGCTGTAGCTCTTGCTTACACTGTTGTCTACTGCCTACTGCTGCTTGCTGCTCCTGCTGCTTGCTGCCTCCCCCTCGTCGGCAATGTAACCCTTATGATGGGCTTTGCAAAAACCATCCCAATAACCATTTCGTATCAACCCTACACTCTGCTGCTGCTTGTCAACCCATTTGATTTTGCTTGCTATTTTTTTCTTCTTTCTTTTTCGTTGCTTTTTCCCTTTTTTTTTTTTTGCTGTTGCTGTTGCTCTTACACTTCTTTCAAAGACGACATGTGGTGGCCCTGGGAGTTAGTAGTCTCCGAACCGGTTTTTGGTTCGTGTCCGTTCAAGTTCAAGCAAACAGCAAGGACACGCGCGTGTGTGTGTATGTGTATGCGTGTTTAGTACTGGGGGTGAGTTTCTGTTGAATATACAGATATATAGATATATATATAAGTATATATATAAAAATAAAAACTTTTTATAAGACATACAGAGGGTTAGCCTTAGCCTTAGTCGTAGCCGTTGCCATTGCCTTCACAGACTTCACAGACTTTTGGGCTATATAATGTATGGTACATAAACGAGTTTTGCTGCTTACTTTACGAAGGGTTCTGCCTGCTGCCTGGGACTGTTGTCACATGTGTTCTCCTTCTGCTTTGAGTCTACTGTGTATGTGTGCTACATATACATAAAAAGCTGTCACACACACACACACACACACACGTACACACATAAGCGATGCTTTTCACCCTTTTTATTGCGTCTTGAAGTTTTATGTGCCTTATGTACTGCCCATAGGCATAGTATATATCCAGCATGTATGTGTATATATATGTGTGTGTATGTGTGTGTGTTTGTGTGTGTTTGTGTTTATATATGCGTTTGTTGGATAACCGGAAATATGAGACATCAAGGCTTTTATAAATGGCGCACAGGACGAGCCACGTTTTGGTTCTTTCGCCTTTAGTCGCTGTTCGCTGTTGATGTTGATGTTTGATGGCAGCTTCAGCCCTAAAGCATAGAATAAATGTGCACCGAAGGATGCCGAGAGGCTAAGGGGGGCGGCGGGCTGCGTTGGAGCTTAGCTAAGGTTTCTGGTTCCGTATTTTTTTTTTTTCTTTTGGGGTTGTGGTGATGGGGGGAACATTGTGATGTATGTGTTTGACAGGCACATAAGGGGGTAAAAATTGAGTTTTCACATGACGATGACGGCGACGTCGATGTTGGCGCTGATGCTGAACGTTTGGCAGCCCACCCCCCAAAAAAAAAATATATATATATAAAAAAAACTTTTCTCGATTGTTTGCTTTGACCAGGCGCCGTAGACTCGGCCGTAGTCTTGTGCGTGCCACATGACGTGCCATAGCAGCAAAGCGAATTTAATAAATGACTTTATAGTTATTTTCTGCTTCTTCTTCTACTTCTACTTCTTCTTATAATTCTTCATCTTCTTCTTCTTCTTCTTCTTCTTTTTCAGCAGCTATAGCCAACGCACGGGGTATACGAACCCTTCCCGCCCCCAGCTCTCTTTTCTTTTTGCCTTTTGCCACACACAGCCTTACGCTTTATGCGCATTTCATTTTTATGTGTGGGTGTGTGTGTGTGTGTGTGTATTGATGTATGATATGTGTGTGTGTGTGTGTGTTTCGTGTGTGCTTCGCTGAATTTGCTTTCGATGGTTTGGGCGTTCTTTGAATGTTGAAACGGCTGCAGCGACTATCAAAAATTAATACTTTTGTCTGCATTTGTTATACAGTCAAACACCCAACCCCCCTCAACTCAACTCAACAGCGCTGACATCTCTCTCTCTCTCTCACTCTCTTTTGCTCTTGGTCTTACTCTTGTTCTACAGTCTCTTGCTATGCTTAGTCCACACGTCATTTTCACGTAATACTTTTGCGACCCACACGAACAACAAAAGTTGTAAAAATTTTAATTTTCCCTCAATATTTTTGGCATTTCAGCTCTTGGCGACATATGTGTGGCAAATAAAATGTAAACACACACTGCCACATATCAGATTACTATATATGTATATACATATAGTATATATACCGTATATATGCTTGGTTTTTGTGGTTATAAAAATCTTTGCTGAAAATATGCCTTGATATGGCGTCACATTTTGAACGCATGTTAAGCCTTTAATGGCTTTAAAATGGCCGATTTAATGCTAACAGCAGTGCAACGGTAAATAAAAGAATCAAAAGCTTCAAAGAATTGCAAATAAAATAAACAAAGTTACATAGCTTCGCTTGGAATATTTTATAAAAATTATTCTTGAAAATAAAATAAATTAAAATCAAATAAGAAATAATATAAAAAAAATAAAATATAATTAAAATAATAAAAATAAAATAAAGTTAAAATAAAAAAATATATATTAAATATATAATAAAAAAAAATTAATATAAAAATTAATTAAATATACAAAAAATATAATTAAAATAATAAAAATAAAATATAAAATAAATTTAAAATAAAAAAAAATATATATTAAATATATAATAAAAAAAATTAATATAAAAATTAATTAAATATACAAAAAATATAATTAAAATAATAAAAATAAAATATAAAATAAATTTAAAATAAAAAAAAATATATATTAAATATATAATAAAAAAAATTAATATAAAAATTAATTAATATAAGGCATCAATTTCATCAATCTATTATTTTTCTTAATTTTTAAAAATAACCTAAAATTTATAATAATTTTTTTCAATATTTTTAATCTAAAAATAAATATTACAATTTATTTGCAGCTAATAGAAAATCCACAAAAAAATAGAAAAATATTTGGCAGAGAAATATTTAGCGTTACCTAAAAGGC
>JBAMBR010002776.1:0-11256 GCA_037044475.1 Zaprionus obscuricornis
AGTAGTAGTAGTAATCTCTATAGCTGCCAATACAACCGACAAGTTTACGAAAAATTGTAATTCGTACGTTGTAAAACACAATCACTTAAATGTAGCTACCGACTGTATTATTTATTTATTTATTTATTTATGAATATATAAACTGTAAATTGTGTTTTCAACTACATATTTGAAGCAATTGTAATTTATTGTTGTTGTTATTGGATCGGTGCAAATTAGTACTATTAGCATAGTAACTAATCGTTAACGATATTATCGCTATAGTTGTAATGATCGCAGAAAAAAAACTTATTTTACTAGACTTTTGTAACTGTCACTGTGTCACTGTTACTGAATCTGTATTTGTATTTGTATTTGTATTTGTATCTGTATCTGTATCTGTGTCTGAGTGAGACTGTGTCTCTAAATGTCTCTGTGAGAGTGTCGCTGTATGAGAGAAAATATGTTTCTCTTTATGTGTCATTTCATGTCTCCATGTCTCTCTCTGTGTCTCTTCATGTTTTTTATATCTTTCTAAGTGTTGATGTGTCTCTCCTTCATCTCCATCTCTCTCTCTCTATCTCTATGTCTCTGTTTCTCTCTGTATTTTATTTTATAAGTAGAACAATATTTAGAGTCAAGATACATTTACATTATATTATATAAAATATTTCTATATTTCTATATAAAGAACAATTTTTTTTGTTTTTGTTTTTTTCTTTAGTTTTATTTTCTTTTTTTTTTGTTGTTGTTTTTTTAGTGTTCTTTGTGTGTTTTCACTGATGACATTTATTATTAAATAATACATCAATTAAATTTAATATCTACTTCCTGGGAAATCTAAATTTTAGCATTTCCTTCGTTATATATATATATATATATATATATATGTGTGTATGTACTATAAGTGTGTGTGTGTGTATACCTATGTGTATATGTGTGTGTGTGAGTAAATTTTATTTAAATTGATCTTTAGATTTTAATTATAAATTTTCCTTCTTTTCTTTTTTTTTTGCCTTAAACAATAAAATTTCCTTCTTTTTTTTTTCTTGTCTTATAGTTAAACATTAAAATCTCGATGATGTTGATTATGTTATACATTTTGTAAACGTTACAACATATGCTTGCAACGATTTGTGTTTTCTTTTTTTTCAACATTTACGATTTGTTTTTTTTTGTTTTTTGTTCTTCTTTAAATTTAAAATATCAACTCACACACACACCCACACACACATAAGATAGCATACAAACACGACTCTAGTCGTTCGAGCTCTTAGTTAATATAATGAATAACTTTAAATTTAAAGAAGAACAAAAAACAAAAAAAAACAAATCGTAAATGTTGAAAAAAAAGAAAACACAAATCGTTGCAAGCATATGTTGTAACGTTTACAAAATGTATAACATAATCAACATCATCGAGATTTTAATGTTTAACTATAAGACAAGAAAAAAAAAAGAAGGAAATTTTATTGTTTAAGGCAAAAAAAAAAGAAAAGAAGGAAAATTTATAATTAAAATCTAAAGATCAATTTAAATAAAATTTACTCACACACACACATATACACATAGGTATACACACACACACACTTATAGTACATACACACATATATATATATATATATATATAAACGAAGGAAATGCTAAAATTTAGATTTCCCAGGAAGTAGATATTAAAATTAATTGATGCATCATTTAATAATAAATGTCATCAGTGAAAACACACAAAGAACACTAAAAAAACAACAACAAAAAAAAAAGAAAATAAAACTAAAGAAAAAAACAAAAACAAAAAAATTGTTCTTTATATAAAAGATTTCTATATTTCTATATAAAGAACAATTTTTTTTGTTTTTGTTTTTTTCTTTAGTTTTATTTTCTTTTTTTTTTGTTGTTGTTTTTTTAGTGTTCTTTGTGTGTTTTCACTGATGACATTTATTATTAAATAATACATCAATTAAATTTAATATCTACTTCCTGGGAAATCTAAATTTTAGCATTTCCTTCGTTATATATATATATATATATATATATATGTGTGTATGTACTATAAGTGTGTGTGTGTGTATACCTATGTGTATATGTGTGTGTGTGAGTAAATTTTATTTAAATTGATCTTTAGATTTTAATTATAAATTTTCCTTCTTTTCTTTTTTTTTTGCCTTAAACAATAAAATTTCCTTCTTTTTTTTTTCTTGTCTTATAGTTAAACATTAAAATCTCGATGATGTTGATTATGTTATACATTTTGTAAACGTTACAACATATGCTTGCAACGATTTGTGTTTTCTTTTTTTTCAACATTTACGATTTGTTTTTTTTTGTTTTTTGTTCTTCTTTAAATTTAAAGTTATTCATTATATTAACTAAGAGCTCGAACGACTAGAGTCGTGTTTGTATGCTATCTTATGTGTGTGTGGGTGTGTGTGTGAGTTGATATTTTAAAAGTGAGCAGATTGAAAGTGTGTATGTGTAGCCTTCACATAGCTTAATTTTATTTTATTTTCTTTTATTTACTTCTTTTTCTTTGTTTTAGCAATTTACGCACAATAATTCATCATTTTGTAGAACATTATTACATTTATTATATATAATCATTATACGCAAACATTAAACAAAGAAAAAAAAAAAATTACATTTAAAGAAAAAACATTTTTAAAGAATTATTATATAGAACTATATATCATTGAAATTAATATTAATATATATATATATATATATATATATATATATATATATATGTTACTTATGTATCTATATGTCTATGTATGCGTGTGTGTGTGTGTATTTGGTGCTTTTATAGAGTTTCTCGTATCAGCACTCAGTACATTCAAGATCAATGATCTATTTTTTGATATGCGTAAAACCGAAAACCAAAATCAAAAATTACTATCAAAAATAAAGGGGAAAAAATAAAACAAAAAACGATTACTTCTATTATTAATACTAATTCGTACACAAATTATGAATATTCATAAACCTTTATACTGTACATAGAATTTATACAAACAAAAAAAAACCTAACCACAAAAAAAAAAATAATTATTTTTGATAGAAATGAAAAAAAAATGTTGAAATTGAGTCTTCATATGCTTAAGTACTAAAATAATAATAATACAATAAACACATATATGTATATGTATATGTATATGTATATGCATATGTATATGTATATCTATATGTACACACATCCTTTCTTTTCTTTTTTCCTCTTATAATATTGTCTGATTTATGCAAACAGATTTTGAAAATGAGCGAGATGGAAGATAGATAGTCTTATGCATAAGTATGAAAAGAAAAGGGATGGCGTCATATTATTATTATTATTTTTTTTTTATTTTATTTTATTTTTTTTTTTATTTTGTTTGTGTTTGTGTTTTACTTTGTTTTTTTTTTTATTTTATTGTGTTTTTGTGTTTTTTGTTTTTTTTTTGTTTTGTTTTATTAAACATAGAAATGTTTAGTGCGACTCGTACATTCTGGTGGTGCGCGACGGCGTTTTGCAGTTTTTTGTCTTGAATTACTTAAACTTCGATAATTTGCTTCAAATCGCCCAGAAGACATATCTGGACGACGAAGTTCACCCGTTGCTCAGTTGAAGAAATCTATAAAAGTGAAAAAAAAAAACATATATTAGATTAATTTTATAACAAGAAGGCAAAGTTATTTTCGGTGGGCCAAAGATATCATATTCCTGCAGTCTTAGATGAACAAATTTCATACAAAAAAAATTCAATTTTCGTCCTATCGTTCCTAAGGCAGCTATATGACATAGTTCTACAATTTGAACCAAATTTATATGAGGCGTGTAGGTTGTCGCTAAACTCAAATACTTTAAATTTCAGCCGGATAGCTTAAGAAACAAAGAAGATAAACCATTTTGGGCCAATCGTTCCTATGGCAGCTATATGATATAGTGTTCCGATCCAACCTGTTTTAACTTACAGACGGCTTATGTGCATAAAGAGTATGTGTACCAAGTATTATTGAGATAGCTTTAAAACTGAGAGATTAGTTTTGAGTTCAAACAGAGGGACGGAGGGATAGACAAAGGGACGCATGAACTTCTGCTCCTGTTGATCAAGAATATATATAATTTGTTAGGGCTGTCACGACTTCTGAGGTATGTTACAAACTCCTGTCCAAAATTAATATACAAGAACACTCTGTGATAGGATATAAAATACTTTTGCTACCAAGAAACATAACTACAAATGATAGTTCCTATAGCGACTATATGACGTATGAACTTCTGCTTCTGTTAATCAAGAATATATATAATTTGTTGGGGCTTTCACGGCTTCTGAGGTACATTACAAACTCCTGTCCAAAATTAATGTACGAGTGCACTCTGTGATAGGATATAAAATACTTTTGCCCACAAAAAAGATAACTACGAACGATAGTTCCTATATAGTCGCTCGATTTCAATGAAATTTGGCTGACATATATTAAATGTAAGTATAAGCTCAAATACTGTAAATATCAGATGCATAGCATAACAAATAAAAAAGTTTTTCATACAAAAAGTAAAATTCAATGAAATTGGAATTTGAAATCAAATTGAAAATCGAATTTTTAAATTGAAATTTTAAAAATTGAAATATGAATAATACATACCAACTAATTCCCCTAGTTCATCGTCAAGGTTGGGTATCTCGCCAATGGATGAGTACAGCGGAGTCATGGTGGCGGATGATTGGCTACCATTGAATGTGCTCGATGGTGTTGATTCAGATCCCAAAAACTCCGCTGCCTCACTTGCAGTAACTGTTGCCGTTGCTGTTGGTGTTGATGTTGCAGTTGCAGTTGCTGTAATTACACTTGATGTTGTTGATGATGATGATGCTGATGCTGCTGCTGCTGATGTTGATGCAGATGTTGCTGCTGTTGTTGCTGCTGCTCTTGCTACTGCTGCTGATGTTGATGATATTGCCGCTGATGATGTTGATGCTGATCCTGTTGCTGTTGCTGACGATGCTGGTTGATAACGACGTGATGGTGCCGATGTTGCTGTTGTTGTTGTTGTTGTCAATATGTGTGACAATGATTCTATCGATGTCTCACGTTTATGATGACGTCGCTCACCCATTGGGAACATTGAAATTGGCTGATGATTCTCCACTTCATTTGCTGATTTAAAGCTACAATCAGAATCTGGCGATTCAAAGCGTACACTGCGATCACTTCCTGTTGATATTTCTGTCACTACTTGAACGACACTTGGCAAGGGCAATGGCAATGGTAACGGCAATGGTAACGTTAACGATGATGGTGAAACTTGACGTATATTAGAAATTGGTGTATGCAATTCACGTACATCATCAAGTGATGTTTGTATCTCCAATATATCATCCGTTAATATCTCAACGGATGTTATTGTTGCTCTCTTTGTTGACGATATTGGTAATATCGATATAGATGCTGATGCATCTACATCTTCATCTACATCTACATCTACAGCTGTTGATGTTTCTGCTAATTCCAGTAAATCCTTTGATTTATCGGAATTCATTTCAATCAAAGTTTCATTTACTTCTGTCTCCTCTGTATCTGTCATTGCCAATTCTGGCTCAGTATTTATGGCTAACTCTGGCTCAGCATTAGATATCTCGGAATCAGCATTTTCTGGTTTTATCGTCACATCGCATTTTGGCAATACTTCAAGCATAGCGTCTTGCTCTGTCTCTGTTTCAATCAATTCATCAACATTATCATTTAACACTGTAAACTCTGTATCAAATGGATGCTGCTGATGCTGTTCATCCTCATCCTCATTATCATCATCATTATCATCATCATTATCATCATTATCATTAAGCAGCAATTCTCCAGCTGTTATCATTTCTTCAGAGATATTATGTTTTGGTTGCATCTCTGCTGCAGCCGCCTCAACAATTTTTGTTTTCTCAGCAGCTGTTGGTGCTGCTACTACTATTACTACTGCTGGTGCTGCTGCTGGGGCTACTGTTGCTGTTGCTGCTGCTGGCGCTACTGTTTCCTCCTGCTTCTTCTTGGCAAGCTGCTCGATCTGTTTTATGTCTTTCTTTGATTTTTTTATTTCTGGCTCATCGATGCCTTCATCATCGCTGACAGTTGTTGTTACCGTTACTCTTTTCATTGCTTGCTTAGGAATATCAACACGTTGACCGATCAATGTTTTGTATTCCGTTACCTCATTGGGAACTGCAAAAATGTAATGTAAAAGTAACGTAAATGTAACGTAAATGCAGTATAAATGTAACGTAAATGTAATGTAAATGCAATGTAAATGCAATTTAAATGCAATTTAAATGCAATTTAAATGTAACGTAAATGTGACGTATATGTAATGTAAATGTAACGTAAGTTTAACGTAAAAGTAACGTCAATGTAACGTAATGTAATGTAAATGTAGTGTAAATGTTATGTTAATGTAAACTCACCAATATATTCATCAGCAACATCAGCATCATCCTCTTCCTGACTATCATCGATGCGTAGACTAGCTAAATCTGTGGTCGGAATACGCAATGATGAACGCTTCTGTTTATTGCTACGTCGCCCACCATTACAATCACCGCTGCTGCCGCTGCCGCCACCAGTTGATGAACGATTTAATTTATATTTATGCGATGAATTGCCGCTGCCAACGCCACCAAGTGATGAACGTGATGATGCTGATGCTGAAGCTGTTGATGTTGTTGTTATTGTTGATGTTGTTAAGTTATGTTGCCTGCTGCTGGTGGTGTTAGCATTTGTATTAACGATAAGTGCAACATCTTCAATTATTTTACCAGTTGCATCAACACGTTGCAAACGTGTTGGTACCGTTATTACCGTTGAAGACGTATCATGTAATTTTGTTTTTGATTTCATATTATTTGATATTGTTGATGATTTACGGGGTTTACTACCAAGTATTTCAACAGCTTCACTAAATGATACAGATTTACATTTTTGATTTGTACGCTTCTCCGATGCCGGTAATTTCATACGTTTTATGCGTACAACACATGTAAATATACGTTTACCATAAGTTTTTATTAATGCTTCACTAATGTTACCATTGTTAATTCTGCTCATAGTAGTAGCAGATGCAGCTGAAGCTGCAGCATTAGCAACAGTAGCAACTGTTGCAGTATTACGTATATTTGGAGTTGATGTTGATGCTGGTTTAAGGGATTTCAAAAATTTTGGTGGCGGCGTATGAACACGAGATTTTGAACCATTTTGTAATTTTGGTATTTTTATACAAAATTTGCCGCCAGTATTAGTGGCAAGTTTTTGTTTTTTTCTTGGTATTGCTTCATCATCATCATCATCATCATCATTATCATTATCATTATTATCATTATAATTACTATTATCATAAACATTATTATCATTATCATTATTATTATGCATAAGATTATTTTGATCTTTGTTTTTTCTTGATAATTTGGCATCTGTTGCTGCTCCTGCTGCTGCTCCTGCTGTTATTGTTTTGCGTGAACTGGAACGTTTAGTGGCAACCTTTGGTTTAACATAACGTTCAATTTCCTCTTGACTTAAACGCTTGATAAGCACAGCACAATCTTTGATACGTTTATCCTTCTTGTTATTATTGTACTTCTTATTGTTGTTATCCTTTTTATTGTTGTTATCCTTCTTATTATTGTTATCCTTCTTTTTGTTATTGTTAGGCTTTTGAGTTTCGGCAAACATTTTCTGTTGTGCCTTTGTTTTGGGCGGCAGATTATGTCCATATTGATCATCATCATCAATTTCAATGGGATTTCTTTCATGAGCATTATTAGCATTATCATTAACATGTTTTATGCTGCTGCTACGTTTCTTAGATTTAACATTTGATTTGATTTTCATTTTGGCATTTATATCAACATTATCATCTACATTATCATCTGCTGCTGCTGCTGTTACTTTCTCTTTGCTGCTGCTGCTGCTATGTTTCTTTAATTTCAAATTTGATGATTTTATTTTTGATTTGGCATTTGATTTTCTAATATCATCATCATCATCATCATCATCATCATTATCATTATCGATCAATGTGCTGCCGCCACTAGTGTTGCCACTATGTTTCTTCAATGATTTCGATGCATTTGATGATTTATTAATTTCTAGCTCCTTGCTATTATTACCGCTACGTTTCTGTGATTTTGATTTTAATTTCGATTTAACATTTATATGCGTATCATTATCATTATCATTATCATCATTGTAATCTTTTTTATTACTCTTTGCATATGTTTTCATTTTCGATTTAACATCAGATTTTTCACGATTTGCAATTGCAGCAGCTACAGCAAAAGCTTTTTCTTCTGTTACCATACCAATATTTAGTTTATCCTTAAACTTTAACTTCGACTTGGCATTTGCAGTAGTCCATTTCATTTCTTCATAATAAGTGGCGGCAGCGCTTTTCTTCTCAATAGGTTTTTTCTTTGATTCAAGCTTTGCATTTGATTTGCTATCTTTATCATCCTCATCTATATATATATATATATATATATATATATATATATAGTGAGAGGGAGAAAAAGAGAGAGAGAGAGATTCATTAATTAATATTAAATAAAAAAATAAAATATATTATTTGTGAACTTTACCTGTTAGAAAATCAGCAGAATCAATTGTAAGCACAACCTCTTCATTTGAACTATCATCATCTGCAAATAAATAATAATGATTAAAAAATAATATTTACAAATAATAATAACAATAACAACAAGAATACAATATAAATAGCTATAAAAAAAAATAATAATAATAATAATAATAATAATAATTTTTGTATAATTATACCCGGATAGCCCATAGATTACCAAGGGTATAATGACCCTGTCACAGCAGCAAAAATGTATGTAACGCCCATAAAAATGCGTGAACGATCCCATAAAGTATTTGTATATATATATATATATATATAATTTGCTCAACAGCAACAGCTAAGACAATGGAAGCAGATCTCAGAGCAAGCAAATCAAAGTCTTTTTTTTCTATTTTTTTTTTTTAATTTTTCTCACTGCTACCAACGCCTGCAGAAATTATAATTTTATTTTGATCTAGATCGGATCCAAAAAAAAAAAAAAACATGCAAGCATAATGCAAATTTTAATATTTTTTTAAGTACCGGATATAATATAGTCGAGCACACTCGACTGTAGATTTTTTTTTTATTGGTTTTGTTTTTTTTTTTGTTTTGTGTTTTACTTTGTGGCTGTTGCTGGTTTTGTTTTTTTTTTATTTTTTTTGTTTTGTTTTCTTGTTGTTGTTGTTGTTATTTGTATTGCATTTTAAAATAAGAAATAATTTATATATACCAATAGTGAAAATGGGTGACGTTGAGGCCTTCATAAGTTTTGAATGTGCCGCCTTACGCACATCCTCGGCATCCTCTGCACTTGCATCAGAATCATTTCGTTTTTTTGTTGCTGTTGCTGCTGCCGCTGCTGCTTCTTTTGTTGTTGTTGCAGTTGTTGCTTTTGTTGTTGCTGTCTCCCTCCTGACACTAGTTGGTGGCGGCGCCGCTCGCACTAAATCAAACATATCCATTTGTTTGGCTTAGTGTTTTATTTTCTTTCTCTTTCTATTATTTTTCTATTAATTTCTATTTTTCTTTTTTTGTTGGTATTTTCTTTTCTCTCTTTTTTTGTGTTTTGTTTTTTCTTTTTCTCACACTAATTTCTAGTTTCACTTGCACTTTATATATATAAATATATATATATTTTATTTATATATATATATATATTTAATAAATATGATTGGGAAAATTCTGTATTTCCAATATATGCATATGTGTATATGCACAGCAGCAAAACTATGTATGCATGTATGCATGTATGTATGTATGCATGTGTTTTTTGTGTATATATCGTATGTACGTACGATACATATATATATATATATATACATAATATATATATATATATATATATTATACGTACATACGCACGTATGCACAAAAAACACATGCATACATACATACATGCATACATGCATACATAGTTTTGCTGCTGTGCATATACACATATGCATATATTGGAAATACAGAATTTTCCCAATCATATTTATTAAATATATATATATATATAAATAAAATATATATATATTTATATATATAAAGTGCAAGTGAAACTAGAAATTAGTGTGAGAAAAAGAAAAAACAAAACACAAAAAAAGAGAGAAAAGAAAATACCAACAAAAAAAGAAAAATAGAAATTAATAGAAAAATAATAGAAAGAGAAAGAAAATAAAACACTAAGCCAAACAAATGGATATGTTTGATTTAGTGCGAGCGGCGCCGCCACCAACTAGTGTCAGGAGGGAGACAGCAACAACAAAAGCAACAACTGCAACAACAACAAAAGAAGCAGCAGCGGCAGCAGCAACAGCAACAAAAAAACGAAATGATTCTGATGCAAGTGCAGAGGATGCCGAGGATGTGCGTAAGGCGGCACATTCAAAACTTATGAAGGCCTCAACGTCACCCATTTTCACTATTGGTATATATAAATTATTTCTTATTTTAAAATGCAATACAAATAACAACAACAACAACAAGAAAACAAAACAAAAAAATAAGAAAAACAAAACCAGCAACAGCCACAAAGTAAAACACAAAACAAAAAAAAATCAAAACCAATAAAAAAAAAATCTACAGTCGAGTGTGCTCGACTATATTATATCCGGTACTTAAAAAAATATTAAAATTTGCATTATGCTTGCATGTTTTTTTTTTTTTTTTGGATCCGATCTAGATCAAAATAAAATTATAATTTCTGCAGGCGCTGGTAGCAGTGAGAAAAATTAAAAAAAAAATAGAAAAAAAAGACTTTGATTTGCTTACTCTGAGATCTGCTTCCATTGTCTTAGCTGTTGCTGTTGAGCAAATTATATATATATATATATATATACAAATACTTTATGGGATCGTTCACGCATTTTTATGGGCGTTACATACATTTTTGCTGCTGTGACAGGGTCATTATACCCTTGGTAATCTATGGGCTATCCGGGTATAATTATACAAAAATTATTATTATTATTATTATTATTATTATTTTTTTTTTATAGCTATTTATATTGTATTCTTGTTGTTATTGTTATTATTATTTGTAAATATTATTTTTTAATCATTATTATTTATTTGCAGATGATGATAGTTCAAATGAAGAGGTTGTGCTTACAATTGATTCTGCTGATTTTCTAACAGGTAAAGTTCACAAATAATATATTTTATTTTTTTATTTAATATTAATTAATGAATCTCTCTCTCTCTCTCTCTCTCCCTCT
>JBAMBR010002777.1:0-169465 GCA_037044475.1 Zaprionus obscuricornis
ATAAAAGTGATTTTTGCTATTTCATTTTATTTTAAATTGCAAAAGTGCGAGAAGCAGTTACTATAAACACTTGCAAAAAATAAAAAGCATTTACTTTTGCTTCAAAAGCTGCAAAAAATGTATATAAAAAGATTTACTAAAACATTATGTGTATAGATTTAGCTTACTTTACTATTTAAATATTATGCACAAGCTAAAGGCTAAAAGACAATAACAAAATTTAACTAGATTTTATAGTAAAAGAAATGCATGTACACTGAGAAAAAAAAAATATAAAAAAAATAAATACGATTAATTGATTAAAAGAATTTTACAAATAATATTTGCTATAATGCCTATAAATATTGTATATCCGTATTATAAGAATCAATGATGTGATCCCTTACCTTACCTCCTCTAGCCATCTTACTCCTCTAGCCATCATCAAATTCGGCATCCGGTATACAATTTCTGTGACATAGGCTTGACTTTGACATCATCGCTACAGGGGATAAATGATTAAATATGTATATGAAAAACTACAGTTGTAACCTAGTTCAACTAGAAAAAAAGAAAACAAAGTATGCCCGAATATAAGATACCCGGCAACTAGTTAAATTGATAAATTCATATAATTGGAGATAGATTCAGAATCTGCATCCAAATGTTCCAAATAGACAGCAGGATATGATATAGACTAGACTATTGATTATATATATATATATATATATATATATGTTACTTTAAGCAGTTTCATGTCTATTATTGGAGACAGATTTAGAACCTGGTTCCAAATGTTTATAGATGTTCCAAATAGACTGCATCATGTGGTTTCGACTACTCTATGGTTCATGAGCTAGATTTTATATACTTTAAGCAGTCTTCAACACCTGCTTATGGAAGTTATATGCATAACCTCGTTGCGCTTTGGGTACCGGGTATAAAAATATATTATTTTTCGACAATATGTGTATCCTAAGCATATATATGTATGTATGTATAATATATTTTTCTCAGTGTACTATGTGTTTCTTTGACAAGACACAAGCTCTTTAGACCTTCGTATAAGTAAAAGCTGCTGCTTTTCTCAGGATATCTCACTTATGCATGTATTTAAATGTAACTACGTGTGTATACCAAAAATAACTGATGGCAATGCCTCCATTTTGTTGTTGTTGTTGTTGTACTGTTCAGCATTTAGCGTCGTTTTGTGTTTTCTCATGAATAGTTAAATCCGCTTGGCATGCTAAAAGTTGCCCAACCGAAGGGGCCCTGCCGTGCCCTAGTCTGTCCTGGCGTAGCATGGCCTGGCCTGGCGGTCTTTGCTATTTTCCATTTTTTATTAATGAAATCTCCTGGCTCAATGAAGCGTAAATTTGGCCCCTAACAGCCAGGGAAAAGTTTTGTGGCACATAGCTGAAGTATGACTATATAGCAGCTAGGCACCATTAATGGTCCTGGCTTAGGGCGCAGCAAACGTGTTTGGGCTTTCTGGGCGTCGTAAGTGGCCATAACGTGGCGGCTTCAACCATTTGCTGTTGCTATTTTATTGATAGCACTTCATTTGTAAGTGTAGCTATAGCTTGTACTCTATCTCTATCTCTATATGTATTTGTGTCTTTATCTGTATTTGTATGTGTATTGTATCTGTATCTGTATCTGTATCCATATCTGTAACTGTATTTATTTATTTTATTTTATTTCATTCTTTTCTTTCATTGTGAATGTATTTGTATTTGTTGTGTTGTTATCATTCATTCAACTTAGCATTGATATTGAGTAGTTGTGTCATTGATTCAATTGGTCTTCTTAGTCCTTGAGCATACCAACAACTTGACCTTCAGTGTTTCATAATCCCCCAACATTAATACGTCAAACATAGTGAAATGTCTGGTCCTGTTAATTGAATTTGCTTGTGTTGCTGTCGGCTTCAATTATTGACTGCCACAGGCAATTTATCTAAGCTGACAAGCTAATCAAAACGATCCGCAGTCACAGTTGACTCGTCAATACAAGTACAGCCAGCACATGATATGCAATCCTTTTCAACAAGCATTACGTATCTGAGTAATGCCAATTAAACCAAACACTGGCCAAATCAACTTGATTGTGTTTTTGTTAGGTGCTGCGTACCATCAGTAATTTCAAAAATGTTTCCCAAGAGCTAGAAAATTGTGTAAATTGTGAAGTGCAGAAGCATGTTGTTTTGCAACAACAACAACAACAATAACGATGGCGCAAAAAAAAAAAAAAAACGAAAAATTTATAAAGCAAGAGAAAAACAAAAAGCGAAAAAAAATAATCCATAAATTCAAGAGAAACAGTCAATTTTTTAAATTCCATAGTCCATCCGTCCGCCCGTCCATAGAATGTCTAGAATATATCTAAGACGTTCTTGGAGACGTTTGGAATTTACTGAGTTACCTAATAAATGCCATCATGAAAAACCGCATGACTTTAGCATCAATTAATAATTAATGCTGGTATAAATAGATATAGCAGCTGGTAAGCCCACAGGAATTACTGCAAACAAATACCAGATGATGTTTTTATTCTGTATGATGTACTTTGCCAAATTTTGCTGCAGGTCATTGCAAAAATCGCGTACATTCTTGACTTGAACAAGTAAATACTTATATATATATATATATATTATATATATACGATATATAATTTTTATTTTATTTTTTTTTTTTGTTGCTTTTTGTTTTTGCAATGAGTTTTTATTTTTATTGTTTAATTGGCTGTCAATTCCCGTCGTTTTTATGGCGTATAAATCGAGTTTGCTAAAGTGAAAATATGTAAATTGTTTGCGTATAAAATTTTAAAGGACTAACATAAAATATTTTCGTGCAAGTTTCATCTTTGATCCAAAAAGTTTTACTTAAAACCAGTTTACCCTTTAGCCTTAAGTGTTGAAGGGTTTGCAATTACAAAATTTTCAACTTGATGATGAAAATACAACAAAAAAAAAAAATCCTTTTGCGCTTATAATATGAAAATATAATTGAATAAAATTTGACAACAATTTTTTTTTTTTGTATTTTCAATGTTAAATATTCTACAAGCGTCTGCTTATCGATTTGTTTTCGCTTTTTTTTTCTTCTTGTTCTTGTTCTTTTTCTTGTCTTTCACTTAGATCTTTGCACTCAAAAGTATGCTATAAATTATGTACATTTCGTATACGCCTAGTGTATCCTTAAACGAAAAAGAAAATTTCCGTTAAAGAATCATTTTGATTCTTTTTTTTGGTTACTTGTGCGTAAATTTATGATAGGCCAAGGAAAAGCACATTTATTTGTACTCAGTCAGGCGAAGACCTAAGCATCAGTTATATGAATGTGACAAATTCCTTGGTCTGTCGCACACATGAGACATGAGACACTCAAAAGCTGTTGCATGCTTCGTGACGCATTGAGGCGTCTGATTGTCAGTGTCCTGTGTATGCTGAGTGTTGTGCTATATATGCTATATGCTGCTTCTCATGCTGTGCCTGACTTTGCATCTGCTCATGCTTACACTACATATTTCTACCAATTTCATGTCTATATACATGTTATATATATATATATACATATATGTCTGTGTCTGTGTCCGTGTCTGCGTGCGTGTGCGTTTTACTGAATAATTTGCTTTGTCAGGTCCACTCATAGGGACTGTAGATCCAACAAAAGTATGCATAAGCGTACGTGTATGTGAGAGAGTGAAGATTGCTGTTGTCTGTCTGCCAGTCTGTCTGTCTGTTGAAAGCTCGTTGCTCATTCATAAATGAATTTTGGAATTCCCTACAGCATTGAATGCCTGGCACAATGTGTTCGTTCCTCTTACAAGTTATAGGGACTAATTTATGCTTTTTAAATTGCATTTCAATTAATGCACGTTTTCTCTTTTGTTTGCGCTATATACACACACAAATATAAATACACAAACACAAACACACAGAGAGAGAGAGTGACATTCTAACAAGTCGCTTTGGTTTGGGGGACACACGCCTTAAAAATGTTAACTCAACTCGTGCACCACCACGTTTCACTTAATTTTATTTCATTAAACAAAACATCAAAGCTTTAAGCTTCTGACAAACATCTTTGAAGCATATTCTTTCCTGTAAATTATTCAAAGAGAATGCTTGCCTCTACGAAAAAGGACAAGGGACAAAGGGCAAAGGGCAAACGGGAATTATAGGCACGTAGAGGAAACAGAAATTCTTAGCTGCCATCGCTACAATTTTTCAATATTTGTCTATAGAGCGAAGCGCAAAAGTTATGATTTATGCTTGTGGGTCATTGCTGTCAACACAAAAGTGAAATATATATAAAACAAACACATTGTTTCTACACACGATGTAACAACTATTTATAGTATATGTACATACATATATGTATATATGGTATGTATGGCTTGAAGATACCCTGTAATCAGTAATCAGTTATCCCTCACACTTTATGGCCTATCATAAATTTACGCACAAGTAACAAAAAAAAAGAATCAAAATGATTCTTTAACGGAAATTTTCTTTTTCGTTTAAGGATACACTAGGCGTATACGAAATGTACATAATTTATAGCATACTTTTGAGTGCAAAGATCTAAGTGAAAGACAAGAAAAAAACAAGAACAAGAAGAAAAAAAAAGCAAAAACAAATCGATAAGTAGACGCTTGTAGAATATTTAACATTGAAAATACAAAAAAAAAAAATTGTTGTCAAATTTTATTCAATTATATTTTCATATTATAAGCGCAAAAGGATTTTTTTTTTTTTTTTTGTTGTATTTTCATCATCAAGTTGAAAATTTTGTAATTGCAAACCCTTCAACACTTAAGGCTAAAGGGTAAACTGGTTTTAAGTAAAACTTTTTGGATCAAAGATGAAACTTGCACGAAAATATTTTATGTTAGTCCTTTAAAATTTTATACGCAAACAATTTACATATTTTCACTTTAGCAAACTCGATTTATACGCCATAAAAACGACGGGAATTGACAGCCAATTAAAGTGCCGGAGCTAAGCTAATGAAATTCTGACCCGGAAGATGCGTCAAGAAAACTGAAGAAAAAAATATTATACAAAAAAAAAAAAACAAAAATGAAAATGAAAATAACACGCATCATCGACCCTGTATGCGACGTCTTTGGCATTTTGAAAAAAGAAAAAATTTCCATTTACATTTAATAAACATTTATTTTTTTTTATATTATTTTTTCTTTTTCTTTTTTTTTACCGTTTGCCTTTGATCAGTGGCAAGACAAGAGCGAACAACGGTAACGGCATCAACAGCAGCGGGAATAGCAGCAATAAAGCACACATAGATTAAAAGTCCATCAAATTACATTTAAGCCATATAAATGGCATTAAATTGCCGTGCACTCGCACTCGCTCTCGCGCTCGCACTCACTTTCGTATTGGCATTGGCATTCGCATTTGCCGTGGGCCAAGTAAACAGGACTCGTGCGAGCATAAATAACATAAAACATTTATTGCAGCGCCCTCAAAGAAAGCAAATAAAATACAATAAAAATAAAAACTCATTGCAAAAACAAAAAGCAACAAAAAAAAAAAATAAAATAAAAATTATATATCGTATATATATAATATATATATATATATATAAGTATTTACTTGTTCAAGTCAAGAATGTACGCGATTTTTTCAATGACCTGCAGCAAAATTTGGCAAAGTACATCATACAGAATAAAAACATCATCTGGTATTTGTTTGCAGTAATTCCTGTGGGCTTACCAGCTGCTATATCTATTTATACCAGCATTAATTATTAATTGATGCTAAAGTCATGCGGTTTTTCATGATGGCATTTATTAGGTAACTCAGTAAATTCCAAACGTCTCCAAGAACGTCTTAGATATATTCTAGACATTCTATGGACGGGCGGACGGATGGACTATGGAATTTAAAAAATTGACTGTTTCTCTTGAATTTATGGATTATTTTTTTTCGCTTTTTGTTTTTCTCTTGCTTTATAAATTTTTCGTTTTTTTTTTTTTTTTTGCGCCATCGTTATTGTTGTTGTTGTTGTTGCAAAACAACATGCTTCTGCACTTCACAATTTACACAATTTTCTAGCTCTTGGGAAACATTTTTGAAATTACTGATGGTACGCAGCACCTAACAAAAAGCATAAATAATGTCATAGATACGATGGGAAGTTATGGCATGGGAGATGAGGTGAGACTGGCGGAGCTGCCCATCATCCTTAGGGACTATGAGATACTAAGCATGCAAAACATTTCGTGGGCACAAAGCGTAAATGATTTACAAAAGGCAAGATACGATACGATAGGTAAAATGAAATGAAAAGCAATTGCATCTTAAATATTTAAGAAGCACTGGCCGAAACTCAAAAGGAAACTCAATGTCTGTGATAGACACGAAGACGAATCTTTCTACTATGTATACTGTACTGGAGTGTCGGCGCGTGTTGTCCCAATTCCACTCTCCAATTGCTTTGCTCTCTCTCTCTCTCTCTCTCTGTGTGACTCTGCCTTTGCGTCTGCTGTTGCTGCTCTCGCCGCTGTCTCTGTCATTTCTTTTATCGGCAGGTTATAAATTGGGAATTAAGCGGCAGAAGATGTCTGGCAGAATGGTCTGAACCTGTGTGTCTGTGTCTGTGTGTGTGTGTGTGTGCTAGGCTCACTTTATGACTTTATGGTCATAAAAAAAAGAAGCATGATGCATGAAGAAACTCTGAAACTCTCGCTTACCTTTAACAATGAATCTGAGCGTGAACAGCGACTGTCCCATAATGTACTCGACTGTAAAATTGCTGGCACTTAGTCAACATGCAGCTGAGTCAAAGCCAATGGGATGTGTTGGGATGCGATGAAGTATCGTCAAAAATGTCTGCGGTTAGAGTGGAACTGCAACTGCAAACGCAGACAAAATGAAACATTCATACAGACCGCAGGCGATATTGTCGTCCTGCTATAGTACTTCAGGCTGTCGGCATTCTGCTACAAAGTTATTCAATCTATTTGATGCCAGTCGTGCGTACAGTCGACAGTCCACAGTCGGAAGTCGACAGTCGACAGTCGGAAGTTGACAGTCGACAGACCACGGTCTACAGTCCACACTTCACACTCCACAATCAAGTTGATTTGGTCAGTGTTTGGTTTAATTGGCATTACTCAGATACGTAATGCTTGTTGAAAAGGATTGCATATCATGTGCTGGCTGTACTTGTATTGACGAGTCAACTGTGACTGCGGATCGTTTTGATTAGCTTGTCAGCTTAGATAAATTGCCTGTGGCAGTCAATAATTGAAGCCGACAGCAACACAAGCAAATTCAATTAACAGGACCAGACATTTCACTATGTTTGACGTATTAATGTTGGGGGATTATGAAACACTGAAGGTCAAGTTGTTGGTATGCTCAAGGACTAAGAAGACCAATTGAATCAATGACACAACTACTCAATATCAATGCTAAGTTGAATGAATGATAACAACACAACAAATACAAATACATTCACAATGAAAGAAAAGAATGAAATAAAATAAAATAAATAAATACAGTTACAGATATGGATACAGATACAGATACAGATACAGATACAAATACAAATACAGATACAGACACAAATACATATAGAGATAGAGATAGAGTACAAGCTATAGCTACTCTTACAAATGAAGTGCTATCAATAAAATAGCAACAGCAAATGGTTGAAGCCGCCACGTTATGGCCACTTACGACGCCCAGAAAGCCCAAACACGTTTGCTGCGCCCTAAGCCAGGACCATTAATGGTGCCTAGCTGCTATATAGTCATACTTCAGCTATGTGCCACAAAACTTTTCCCTGGCTGTTAGGGGCCAAATTTACGCTTCATTGAGCCAGGAGATTTCATTAATAAAAAATGGAAAATAGCAAAGACCGCCAGGCCAGGCCATGCTACGCCAGGACAGACTAGGGCACGGCAGGGCCCCTTCGGTTGGGCAACTTTTAGCATGCCAAGCGGATTTAACTATTCATGAGAAAACACAAAACGACGCTAAATGCTGAACAGTACAACAACAACAACAATAACAACAACAACAACAAAATGGAGGCATTGCCATCAGTTATTTTTGGTATACACACGTAGTTACATTTAAATACATGCATAAGTGAGATATCCTGAGAAAAGCAGCAGCTTTTACTTATACGAAGGTCTAAAGAGCTTGTGTCTTGTCAAAGAAACACATAGTACACTGAGAAAAATATATTATACATACATATATATGCTTAGGATACACATATTGTCGAAAAATAATATATTTTTATACCCGGTACCCAAAGCGCAATGAGGTTATGCATATAACTTCCATAAGCAGGTGTTGAAGACTGCTTAAAGTATATAAAATCTAGCTCATGAACCATAGAGTAGTCGAAACCACATGATGCAGTCTATTTGGAACATCTATAAACATTTGGAACCAGGTTCTAAATCTGTCTCCAATAATAGACATGAAACTGCTTAAAGTATATATATAGTATATATAGTCTCACTCATAATCAATAGTCTAGTCTATATCATATACTGCTGTCTATTTGGAATATCTATGAACAGTTGGAAACAGAATTTGAATCTATCTCCAATTATAGATATGAAAGTATATGAATTTATCAATTTAACTAGTTGCCGGGTATCTTATATTCGGGCATACTTTGTTTTCTTTTTTTCTAGTTGAACTAGGTTACAACTGTAGTTTTTCATATACATATTTAATCATTTATCCCCTGTAGCGATGATGTCAAAGTCAAGCCTATGTCACAGAAATTGTATACCGGATGCCGAATTTGATGATGGCTAGAGGAGGTAAGGTAAGGGATCACATCATTGATTCTTATAATACGGATATACAATATTTATAGGCATTATAGCAAATATTATTTGTAAAATTCTTTTAATCAATTAATCGTATTTATTTTTTTTATATTTTTTTTTTCTCAGTGTACATGCATTTCTTTTACTATAAAATCTAGTTAAATTTTGTTATTGTCTTTTAGCCTTTAGCTTGTGCATAATATTTAAATAGTAAAGTAAGCTAAATCTATACACATAATGTTTTAGTAAATCTTTTTATATACATTTTTTGCAGCTTTTGAAGCAAAAGTAAATGCTTTTTATTTTTTGCAAGTGTTTATAGTAACTGCTTCTCGCACTTTTGCAATTTAAAATGAAATAGCAAAAATCACTTTTATCAAAGAGGAAACACCTTTATTTCTATACCTGTCTCTCTCTCTCTCTCTCTCTCTCTCTCTCTCTCTTTCGCTCTCGTTATATCTGCATAGTATATACACATATATATATTCGCATTCATATATGCGACTGTCAAGCAATGTCAACTTTTGCCATGTGCCAGTTGACAGACATTGAAAGCATTTAAGAGCTCAACGTACGTATGGCTGAGCATTCAGTTAGCGTTTATATGAAAATTGGAAAAACATGTACCCAATGGTAGATGTCAGATACATAGCACATAGAGTCAGGCCCATCCGATAAAAGGACATACAGAGAGACAGACAGACATACAGAGAGACAGACTGACAGACATTGTGAACCATTACGGAAACATGTTTGAAGTTCTCTCTCTCTCTCTTCACTCCTCCTTGCAGTTTCTGTTCGAGTCGCATCATTTTACATTTTGGGGGCAGGCAACTGAATCTCTGTTCCTGTATGTGAAGCTGTATATGTATATGTGTGTCTCTATGTATATGTAAAAGTGTTTGTAGTGTATCTGTGGCGACCATTCGATTGTAAACTGTGCAGAATGGCCCCTAAAATTAACGGGAAGTCAGCATGAAAGAACAAAAAAAAAAGAAAATGAAAAAAAAAATCTCAACTGTAAGATATTCTAATTTCTTGGGTGCCGCCGAAAAAAAAAGAAGAAGAAGAAGCAAATTATATATATATATATATTTAAGCTGGGGGCAAGATTTTAATTGAAATGTACATGGCATGTAGCTGTAATCAACAGAACAAAGAATAAAGTAAAAAAAAAGGAACGAAATGTGAGAATGAAAAATAAAACAACAACAGCAGCAAGAGCAGCAGCAACAACAACAAGATAAGAAAAGTAGACATTGACTTTGGTTTGTTGAATTGTTGGACTGTTGGACTGTTGCTAGCTGCAGGGAAAAGTACAGACAATTTGGAAGTTGTATGACATGATGAAAACAATTGTGTGATGCGTAGACAGATAGACAGACGGACAAGCGGACAAACAGATAAATAGACAGACAGAGCTTATTATGAAACGCTCTTGGCCTTAGCCAAGGCAAGGCAAGGCAAGGCAAGGCAAGGCAAAGCAATCACAATAAAGCGGCATAGACTGCAAGACTAGCGAGCAAAGTTAGCGAACGAGTCTACTGGCAAATATTCTCACAATGTTATGTAGATAAATGCTTAAGGTTTTTGCATGCTCTCTTCATGACATCCCATTGTGACCCATCAACAACAAGTACAAATGTGTATATGTGTGTGAGTGGTAGAGAGAGAGAGAGCATGTACATATGAGTGTACAGCGTATAGTAGTCAAGAGTGTTGTATATAGTGTATATAGTATAGTATATAAAACGGCATGACCATAAACCCTTTTTCAGACAATTTAAGCTAAGGCAGCATGGGGATTTTGCTTGCGCTTGCCCCTTGATGTTCGTCTGTTGTCGGTTGTCCGTTTTGTTCGGTTGCCCCTTGCAACCTTAAGGTTTACGATTGAACTGGATTTAATTTGGCAAAATTGTGCGGGCACTTAAATGGCCAACAACTTGACTTGACTTTTTCTCCTCATCTTTGAACTCTGTATATGATTGCGACTAACTGTATCTGTGTGTGTTCATGTGTGTCTGTGTGTGTATATATATACAAATATGTATCGGGTGTGCATCTAATGGTTGATCATTTTATGCATTGCGTAAGCAAAAGTTGTTAGAACTTTTATGCTGCCACGCCCGCTCTTCTTCTTCCCCCCCCCCCCAAACCAACCAAAACTAAAACATGTCTGCTCCACCCTCAACTAACTTATTTTATTTATTTATTTCTTTTTCTTTTTTTTTTGTTTTGTTTTTGTTTTGATGTTGCATTTTCCAATGGTGGAAAAAAAGAAGAAGAAACTTCTACTGCTATAATTTTCATCAGCTTCAGTCGTCGGTATGCTCCCCGGCGTGTCGTAACTTTGTTGATAACTCTACAAAACTCAATTACGCGACTTTATGTTCAGTGCTACTTGCTGTTGTTTTAGCTGCTCTTCTTCTGCTACTACTGCTTTTTGTGAGTGTGTGTGTGTGTGAGAGAGAGAGTGTATGTATTTCAGTGATCCTGTAGCTTGTGCTTTTTGTATTACATGAATATTTAATAGTGCAAAAAGTAACTGACCAAGACGCAAGTCACAGTACGTAAGTGGCAAGTGGCAAGTAGCTAGTAGCTAGTCACTAGTCGGTATCTAAGTATGTTGTTTATATGTACATATTCGTACATACTTTGTGTAATCTTTTTTTTTTTATTATTATGCGACTGTAAATCATCTTTTCACTACAATTGGGAATTCGCATAGTCTCCAGTGTTAACTTACTCAACATTACAGTTATATATATATTATATATATTATATATATATATATATATAGAGCTTTTTCACAATGAAAGCTTAACAAAAAAAAAAAAAATATATTCTAGTAAACTCTACAAAAACATAAAAAATTACATTACAAATATGGAATTTTATGCAAATTATTCATAATATAGATATCAATACTCAAAGGTATTATCATATTTTCACTATGCACGAAACGGTTTATTTTTTGTAATTTTTTATACTCGGTGCCCTATGGGAACCAAGAGTATATTGGGTTAGTGACAAGAGCAAATGTATGTAACACCCATAAGGAGGCGTGGCCGACCCCATAAAGTATATATATTCTGACTCAGGATCAACAGCCGAGTCGATTGGAGCATGTCCGTCTGTCCGTCTGTACGTCCGTATGAACACACAGATCTCGGAGACTATAAGAGATAGAGACTTAATTTTTTTGCATAGTGTTTGCATAGTGTTTGTAGTGTTTGCAGGCAGATCAAGTTTATTTTGGATTTTTGCCCCGCCCCCCTCCGCCTCCACAAATCGATGAAAACCATTTTGAACACACCACTTCACCCACACCCAGCCAAGCTACAGAACTGAATTTTGGTACAAAGTTAGAATACGTTTATCTGGACGTTGTGTACAAATTTTGTACAGATCGGATAATAAACATGGAAGTTATACACATTTCAAATTTCAAAAGTTGCTGTTCTCACCCCATAAGACGGCAACATTTACTCAGTGTTTCTCACACTTGTGAAGAGCGTGGCTCAGTGGTTAGAGGGTTGAACTCGCGTGCATGAGGTCCGCGGTTCGATTCCCGAGACGATTTTTTTTTTCTCAAATTTTTTTTTCAAATTTTTTTTTTAATTTTTTTTTTTATATTTACTTAAAATTGGCGAGTGCGCAGCACGAGCAAAATAAATATATAATATAACTTTGGGCACCGAGTATTATATAGTCGAGCACACTCGACTATAACTTTCTTACTTGTTTTAAATTGATGTTGGGTAAACGATATTTGCATAATGACCTATGCAAATAATGGGGGAAACCTATGCAACGGGAAGACAAAACCTATGCAGAGACAGACGGTGAGTAGTGAGAAGTGAAGTGTAAAGTGAGAAGTGAAAAGCGAAAAGCAAAAAGCAAAAAGTTCACAATAAACGTTATTAAATGACGTATAATTTGGTAAAAAAAAAAGGGGGGAAAAAAAATAGAAGCGAAACCACATCAAATATACTTGTGTAATGGCAAGCGAAGCCGCATAAAATCGATTTGACCGTAGTGCCATTTACCGTTATTACCAGAACAATTTTAATGCGTGTATAAGGTTGCAGTTGTAATTTTATGTTGCACAATCAAGCGCACCGACAACTCGTCGCTGGCAAACGCATTGCAACGGTCATTAATGTGAACACTGAAACTATAAATAGCCCAGTGTTAGCCCGAAGGCTTCAATGCACATTGTATGTAAGTTTCTGCTCACTGATATTGCAACAGTCGATTGCAAAAACACAACGGGGAGTATACGTTCCTAGTATAGTATAGTATGTGCAGCAAAATGGCGCCACTCATTGTCGGATAAATATGTTGCATTATTATTGCCAATGCATGCCCGTTGACTTTCTCTCTCTCTTTTACACAGACAAGCACACACACACATGCACATACAAGCACTTGTATACAAAGTCAGAGACTAGCACTAAAACATGTCATAATTGGGCCATGGCTAAAACAGCAAGAGTATAAATTTTGTTGGCGTTGACAGCATTAATGGTGGCTCGTTGCAAGCAACGCTACCAATACCAATGCACTGATGACCAGTTCAGACCAGCATCTATAGCATATATAGAGGCAGCTGTATATAGAAGAAGAGCCCCTATCAAATAGCGAATACTAAGTATACATGAGTGTATATATGTATCTGTATGTGTGTGAGTGTGTGTGTTTTTTTGCTGTACACTTTCTGTTGCCTACTTGGCAGCGCGTCACAGAGTCTGGCTAACGAGTGCGGCAACTTGTTCGAGCATGCAAAAGCAAAAATCGAAATTTTTATTAGCTTATTTTTTATTTTTATTGCCGTTGCCGTTGCCATTGCCATTGCTGTTGCTGTTGCTGTTGCTGTAGATGTTGCCATTGCTGTTGCATCTTTCTGATTTCAGATTTCTGTTCTGTTCTGTTCTATTTTCTGTTTCGTTTTATTCAGCTCTCGTTTTCTTCCCATGGGCACTTGGCATAAAAACTATTCACATTATCGTATCGTATGCACATAAATCTGTTTCTATATGCATGGCCATCTACTTGTATACACATACACACACACACAGATGTATCATACATATGTATGAATCTGTGCTATAAAAAAAAATATGAGAAAAATATAACAACAATTTTTTTGTTGGTTTTATTTGAATGCATTTTATTTTTGACACACAACATATTTACTTTATTTATTCATGCATAAATTGTTTTTATACTCAAACAATGCATTTCCTATGAAAGGAAAACAAATGAATAAATTTTATATTCAATTATTAATTGTTACTATTCCTTGAATTCGTTATAAACTATAATATAATGCAAAGACTTTTAATCTCCTTCTTTTTTTATTTTGGACGAAACTGAATTCTCGCAACAAAAACCAAAAAACATTTGACATTAACATGGATTATATAATATAAATGAATATAAATTTCTTTAAGCGCTTTTAAAATGAAAATAAAAGCAAGAAAGCAAAGTTACCTTCGGTATGCCGAAGGTGTAATACCCTTGGAAGCTTGTAGCCCAAACATATTTTTGCTTTCGAAATAAAAAAAAAAACAAATTCAAAAAGAAGCTTCATCACAAACATACATATGCACGAAATTTTTGATTAATAAATTTTCAATAAAATAAAATAAAAATTGCAATAATTTTTGAATTTTTAAAATATTTTTTCTTTCCATTTTTTTTTTATTTTTTTCATTTTATATTTTTTTTTTTTTTTTTTCATTTTATATATTTTTTTTATTTTTTTCATTTTATATTTTTTTTTTTATTTTTTTCATTTTATATTTTTTTTTATTTTTTTCATTTTATATTTTTTTTTCATTTTTTTATTTTATTGTTTTATTTTATTTCTTAATTATTTATTTAAAAAAAAAATTTTTTTTATTATTTTATTTTTTTTTTTAATTTATTTTTTTTATTTCTTCCATTTTATTTATTTTTTTAATTTTTTTTTTAGTTTTATTATCATTTTATTTTTTTAATTTAATTTTTTTTATTTTTTCCATTTTATTTTTCTTAATTTTTTTATTTTTTTTCATATTTTTTAATTTTATTTATTTTTTTTATTTTTTTAATTTTTTTTAATTTTTTTTTAATTTTATTATTATTTTTTAAATTTAAGTTTTTTTAAATTTTTTTTTAATTTTATTATTAGTTTTTTAAATTTAAGTTTTTTTTTTATTTTTTCCGTTTAATTTTTTTTAATTTTAATTTTTTTTCATATTTTTTCATGTTTTTAATTTTTTTAAGTTTTTTGTTTCTTTCTCGTACGTTTATTCCTAGAGAACTATATAATATAAGGATTCAATCTAACTGATTTCGACATATATTCAATCTAAATTCAAAATTCGTAATCAACATAAATGACAAAATGAATATACACTTACAAAGCGTATAAAAATTGAAAAGTGGAAAATGCATTTGTATGACAAAATACAAATTTAATTTTTTTATATCTCTGCGATGTTTGTTAAAATCATCATCAACAGAATATAATAAAAATAAAGTAATTATAATATATTAAAATCTACAAACGAAATTATGGCAGCTTTTTATCCATCAAAAGAAAGTTGATAGAAACTTAATAATAAGCTTATTTCTTTCTTTGTAAAACTTACAGTAAAAAAGTTAGTTAGTAGACCATTTGCTTAATAAATCAAATTAGCAATTTGAAGACATGTGTTTTAATGAAGTGCTGCATCTCTTGGAGCAATCAAAAACTTGTCTCAACTACGACAACTCTGACAACTACGATTGCAGCTCATTCATTTGCAGTTTGCTTTGTCAACACGACAATTAGATGCAATTAAAGTGGCCAACAATCTTGCCCAAAGGCAAAGGCATTCAAAGAATTAAGAAGAAGGAAATAAAGAACAAGCATGAGAAATAGCAACTGAAGAAGCTCTGCCAAATGCTGGCCATCATAGAGTTAAGCCCCAAAATGAATGCACATTAAAAGCAACTGCACGTAGCCAAATTGATGGCTAGAACATCTACAGCAGCAGCAGCAGCAGTAACCAGAAATTTTCCAGTTATTGTGCATTCATGATGTTGCCGATACATACATACATACATACATACATACATACATACATACATACATACATATGTATATCTGTGCACCTGTGTATCTACATATAAATCCGCGTTGTTTTTGTCTCATTCTGCTTGCTCTATTGTTGTTGGGGTTTTCCTGCATCTGTATTGCCGGTGCCACATTTTGTATTACCTGGAAGCTGGAATTTCTTGTGCCACGTAGTTGCTAATCAGCAGACAAGCTGTACAGTAGATAGTACAGAGAGTAGTCTCTGATGCGTGTCAGAGTCATAAGACAGAGACAGAGATAGAGTGTATATGTGAAGTTGTATGTATAAACGTACATACAATATACATTATACATACTCGTGGAGTTGCAGGAGTTGCATGTGAAAGTTTGTGGCATTAATTCAGCAAGTTGTGCCAAAAAAAAGAATCTCTCATAAAATTTAATTTAAATGCTACTAGCACGACACAAACTTTCAACTAAAGCTGCAGCTCGCCTGTGCTGCTCTGCTCAGCGCTGCTCTGTTCTGTTCTGCGCTGCTCTGGTGAGACGAAATAAATTGCAGTGAATGCAGCACGCGCAAGTAGCGTTATATTTATATGCAGCGGAAGCAGTGCTGGCAACGGCAACGGCAACGGCAATGGCAATGGCAACGGGACTCGCTACGGCATCGGCAACAAGACAGAGACTTTCAACTGCGTCTGGGACTGGGACTGAGACTTGAATCGAGACGGAGACTGAGACTGTGACTGTGACTGAGACTGAGACCGGGATTGGGAGCCGGCAGCTGAGATGCTTGGTTGCATTTCAATGGCATAAAAACACACCCCAAGCATCCACATTCACATTCACAGTCAGACTCACATTCACATTCACATGCACATTCATGCCACACACACATGCCGCCCTTTGGCAGCTCTAGCCGCACCCTGTCAGAAAAATAAGGGAAGAAATCTTGCAAATGAACACAAAAATGCAAAGAAAACAAAAAGCAAAGAGCAAGAGGAAAAAAAAACATATACCAAGAACATTCGAAAACAACAACGAGCAAAAATCTTTTGTATGCTGCACAAAAGAAGCGACAACAGCAGAAAAAGTGAGCGCAGTGCATAAAAAAAAAAAACAACAACCAGAAGAAGAAGTAGCAGCAGCAGCAGCAGCAGAAAAAAAAATGGGGGAGAACATGGTAAACAACTTGGCGTAAGTTTTCCAAACAGAATCAAACCAGCAGCAAGCAAAAAGCATCAAACTCCCAAGCATCAAGAGCACCAAGCGCACCAGAGCTGCACTTTGCCGATTTTCTGTTTTTATTTATTTTTTTTTTGCTTTTTTTTTTTGGCGGGGTTAATATTCAAGAAATGCAATGACGACGCTTGCGGGCTCAATAAAAAAAAAAAAGTCATTGGCCTTTTTTCTTTAGCCATTGAGCCAGGCGGTCTGCCACACCCATCAAACATCAACATTGGCATTGCCCCATTAGGAGTGATTGCTGCAGCTCTACATTAATCAGCAGTCAGCAGTAAGACAGTCTGATAAACGTAGCCCTGTAAAATTTGTATTTCGACGTACATCTACAACTAATGTAAATACATATATACATAGATATATGTATGTATATATATAACATGCAAATCAGTGCAGCGAAAAAAAAACATCAATCACATCATACGATAATCATGTGATCTTTTTTTTTTTTCAGTCCGAACTTATGCGCTGACTCAGAATTAGCAAAACTTAAACTCAAGCAAGCAACTACAATACACATATTGAAATTGACAATTAGACAAACGACAAACTACAAAGTCGACGCCCGGCATGGCACGGCTACAATTGCAAAAGCGCAATAAACTTACGTACGTACCAATTTTGCTGGGTGTGAAAATTATCATGACACGACATCAATGTACACACACTATTATTCATACATACATACATACATACATATGTACATAGCTTAAGTCAAGCATCTGGGTCATTATAGTATAGGTAACTGTACGTACGTACATATGTATTTTATTATTATGCATATGCTTATTATCACTAGTTACTTTAAAAAAAAAAAAAAAAAAAACTTAAATATATAGAACGACTGAATAGACGGTTGATATCGTGGGTGTGAAATGTCATGCATAATCTCAGTCAATTCTCAGCTGCTACTGTGACTGGGAATTCAATTGTCAATCTTTTTCAATGTATCTTATAATTATTTAAAGCTTTAATTATGAATTCCCATCAGGTAACTTTGAATACATTTCAAAATAAAAAGATTTATTCTTTGTATACAATACATTTCACATACTTTTATTCATTTATACTCATTCATAAATTTGAAATCTATATATATAAAAAAAAATAAATAAATAAATATTTAATAGAATTTGATCTATATTTTTCATTGTTGAATTTGATAAAAATATTTCAATATTTCATGGGAGTAAAGTTTACAAATGAATTTTTCTTTTTTTACTGTCACTATATAAATGGAGCAGACTGTAATCGAAAACGTTTCGATTGCCACAATATGGCATCGGAATTTGTATATATGTATATGTTTATTGTTATTATTGTTAGAGCTCTTTGCATGAGGCCCTCTAAGCTGTTTCATTCATTCGTGATCATAGCACACACATTCCACTGTGGCGCGGCGGCGCGCTTCATTCATTGCATGCGCCATACAACAGACAGACAGAGAGACTGAGGAATGAATATATATATATATATATATATGTATGTATGAACAGACAAAACAGACAAAACAGACAAAACTGATGGGGCTCGTCAAATGTTTAAAATTATTCGAAATTCCGAATTCCGAATTCAAATTCAATTTTTATTGAGTACGAGTATTCTAATAATGGCGCAGGCCTTGGCGACTGCAATTGCGACAGTAACAATAATAACAACAACAACAACAGCAACAAAAGTCTAGCCTATTGTATTTATATAGTAAAGAATTGTGTATATGCCGCAGTTCTATGCTAAATATTTTATTGTAATTAATTATTAAATATTTGTTTGAAACTATTTCATAATAATATTGCAGCACAAATGCCACAACTATGAACAATGAACTATGCACTGTATAATTTTAATCAGCATAATAAATAAATACAAATGTCTATTTATTACTACACATACATATATATATATGGCTGTGGTCATGTTTTAATTATTAACTTGTAATCATAATACATATATATATATAAATAATTATCGACAATAAAAAGCGGTAAAATTTGAAATTAATTAAACCAAAAAAATAAAAAAAAAGCCTCGATAAATGCCAATGTTATAGTAAATGTAATGAGAAAACCAAAAAAAAAAAAAACCAGAACTTTGCCGCAGATTTAATACACTCACAAACTTGTAATACAAGTTTTTTATATATAAAATATATACTGATGATTTTCAAGGATATTTACGGATGCTAATGCTCATCGAATATTTATATATAGTATATCTACAATTTTAGGCTCTGACTTGACTTGAAGTGAACATGCCCGTTGCAAGTGTATAATGCATCATATAAAATGATTGTAAATTTATAATAGAAATGAGAAATAAATATTTATTAATATAATGGTGTGAATTATAATGTGTCAAAGATATTGACAGATTATAAAATAAATCTTTAATATGCATTTAGTGCTGTTATACTATATTTAAAATTTAATGCATATGTAATTATATAAAGTTATTGATTCTAATCACTGATAATTTGCACTGCTATTAATTATAGATTTAAACTGGCAAAAAAAAAAAAAAAAATTATAATGACAATTTCTAGCAATGGTTAATAAAGCGTTACGTTAAACGTTATTTAATATGAAGTACAGAAAACAGCAACAGCAACAGCAATAAAAACAAAACCTAGAAACAATAATAACAAAAAAAAAACCAGCAACAACAACAAGAAAAAGAAGAAGAAGTAGAAACAAGACCCGCATTGCGCCAAGGCTGGCCCGCATTTGACCCGACCGAAAGCTTTTGCGAATTGCCTTTGCCTGAGTAAGGCCACCTGTATCAATATAAGTATTTACTTGCACATAAGCACACACACACACACACATACACAGAGAGAGAGACATAGATACATATACATAAGTATATAAATATATATATAATGTATATATATTTATGGATCGCTATGTATGTATGTGTGTATGTCTGTCAAACCTCATTTAAATACTATGACGATGTTTTATTGACACTGTGTGTATGTTTTAATTTGGCTTTTGCCTTTCACCGCTGACCGCTTGCCTCACCGCGTGTCTCCAGCTCACATTGTGTTTGTGTGTTTCTGTATTTCCTCCCCTTCTTCTTTGTCTTATTCGCTCGCCACAGTCACACAACACAACACAACCTGCTATAAATAAATAAATGCGGATCGCTTTGACGTCACTGTGACGTCATTGAGAATCGACAGCAAATACTAATAACAAGGCATAAACATTAACTTAATCATTGTATTTAAAAAAACGAAAAAAAAAATAAATAAAATGTCTAAGCTAAGTTGCATTGTTGTTATTATTGTCATGTCCAGCAACTGGTTTTTCAATACTACTACGATATGAACTTGCATTTAGTATTTATACTACATAAACACACACACAGGCAATACACATACATATATTTTATATTATTATTTATATTTATTAAATAATCTTATTTACATAAGAATTTTCAATTTTAAATTCATTGATGTAACTGCAAAACTTGCAACTGTATTTCTATACAATGCAATTCTTACAACATTGTGCAAATATTTTTATTTTCATTTTCATTTGTTATTCGAATTTCTATTTCAATATTTTAGTTTTTGCGTCGAAATTTCAAAATATTTTTTTTTCTTTTTGTTTTATTAACTTTGGCTGCCAGGCTTTGTACTTATTGTGTGTACTATGATGTTTACATTTCATTTCAACCGCCTCGCCTCGCCCCCTACTTCCCCTGCTCATAATAACAAGACTATAATGTGCAACTATTGGATTTCTTGATTTAGTTTTATTTTGTGGCTATTTGCATTAATTACCAGAGACGACGACTGCTGCTGCCACTTTTAATTGAATTTTCAACACAAAGTGCTAGCAAAATTTTATATATGTTCATAAAGCCGACGCGTTTTTATTTTTGATTCGTGTTTTATTTCCCTCGGTATTTCTTGATTTCACGATTTTACTTTTTGTTGTTTTTGTTGTTTTTTTTTTTTTGTTTTTGTTGTTGTTTTTTTCGCATTATTACTATTATTTGCTTTCTGGCACAAGGCTAACAATTGCGTTTAATGCTTGGAACACACTTTGCCGTGCCTCTGGCTCAGCCTACAAGTGAAGTGTGTTGATGTTACCGTTACCGTAGCGGTTTTTGTTTGCTGTTGTTGTTGTTGTTGTTATTGTTATTGTTGTTGCTTATTGCTGTTGGTATTGCAGAGCTTTATGAATGGTTGCTGTCGGTCAATCGTCAGGCCTTTTTGGCTCTTTCGTCGTGTGATGCATAAACAAATAACGAAAAATAACGGATGGAAAAACAAACATGCTGTCAAAAAAAAAAAAAATAAAAAATAAAAATAAAAATAAAATAAGAAAACAAGACAAAATAACATACAGAAACAGACAAAACCTGACAGCCGACGCTGAAGCTGTTAATTCAAATGTCGTAATACACGTATCAATCGATATAATTATATATATAAAATAATCAAAATTGGCCTGCACGTCCGTCACGTTACGTTACTTTACGTTACGGTGCAAGTAAATTTGCCTTACAAATCGACAGTCAAATAGAAACGAGAATCAAGCACAAAAGTCTCAATCTATACTCCTCTCTCTCTCTCTCTCACTCTCTCTTTCTATTTGATACCTATTTTTATTTTTACATATTCTCGCTAACGAATTTATCAATCAAATGCAATTGCAAATAGCAAATATTTCATATATATATTTTGTTTTTTTTTTTTTTTTTGTTTTCTGTCGAATTTATTGCCAATATTGTAAACTATTGGCTCGCACATATCAAATAACAGATATCGTTACATATATATATATACCGTATATATATTGCTTACAGTCTCTGACTTTCATCTCTAGTGACTCTCACACAAATACAATTTGCTTTTAAATTGAAATTGAATAATTGCTGAGCTTAGACTTGTTATCAATGTTTATATTAAATTTCATACTCAAAATTTATTTGCCATACTCTTCAAAGACTTGCAATAAAATTCTAGATTTCTTTATATGCAGTTAAAGCAATTATTTATTTATTTTTTTTTTTTTGCAAGCACTGCAAATAATTTCAAATATTTTAGTAAATTTTTATTCTATTATTAAAAAATATCCCCTATAAATTTTTATAATCTTTGCGGTTTTGAGGCATAACATTAAATTTAGAATTTGATGCAAAATATAAAAAAAATCTTTAAATGCATCAAGCTTTATATTTTTTTTTTTTCTTTTTTTTGAGTAGTTAATCTAGACAAACAATTTACACAAATTATTACGTCTAATTTCTTGGCATATAATTACATTGATAAAGCCCATAGATTATTAAATATGATAAAATCTTTGAAAATATTATTTGTTGAATTTTAAACGGAAAAGAAAAATAAAACTAATGAAACTTGATTGAGAGACGGCCAAGAGTTTAATGTTAACTGATGTTGCATTGTGAATAATATAATATTTAATGGCGGCAACATGATTATAAGGCCAACGAACTCTATTATGAACATCAACGCACAATCGTCATCGTAATCATAATCGTAAATGCACACTTAAATATACATAAAGTAACATTATGATGCAGCAGTTTTTGGCCAACATGAAATATGACCTCTCACTATCTGCCCCTGTAAGTGGCAGGCCAAGTGGCATTAGCCAACAGTAACTTGGGTTAACTTGGACTAAAGCTGCTGAGTAAATTTTACAGACAGTCAAATGCTGTCACAAGGGCCAGGCCGAAGGTAACCAACTAAAACGACCAACAAACGCTGCCACATTGACCACAGCTCGGCGTTGATGACGATGACGATGACGACAACGACAACAGATAGGCATATGAACAGATGGAGAGATGGAGAGATGGATAGTTGGGCAAATGGACAGATTGACAGACAACGTAGTGGACAAAGTGGACACTGACTTGGGGTCTTAAACGAACTGAGTTCAGTTGAGCTGACGCTGACATGCATGTGCATGTGCATGTGCATACTATATGCATATGCATAAATGGGGAATGTTTTATTTACTTCAGGAACAAAAAATAGCTTGGTAAAAATAAAGTAAGTAAGAAAAGCTATAAAACACGAGCAAAGAAGAACTAATAGATACCCTATAAAAACAGCTTGAGCAATATTATCAATAGATTATAAATTATAAATAAATTAAAAAATCTTCCTATAATTACAGATTGAATGAAAACTCACAATTGTGTTTCTTTTACTTCCTCAATCAAATGTCAATATATGCTTTTTCTCATTTTATTTCCAGGGTATACAAAAAGGAAAGAGAAAATAACAAAGTCAATATTTGCTTAAGGTTTTGCTGTGGCCGTTTGTTGCCACGTTGCTGTTTTGGCCATTTTTTAATTGGCAGGCAGGCACAAAAGTAGACAGAAAATAAAATATATAAAATTCTTCAACCACAGGTTTTGCATATATGTATGCATGTATGTATGTATGTATGAACATATGTATGTATACATAACAATTATACTATATAAACTACAGATACTATATATGCATAATGCTTGCAAAACTTTCATAGATCCTATCATAAGTTTATAAATATTGTAAAAGCCTCAGATAAAATTCTATTGATTTTTTTTTGTAAGGAAACCTGTAAATAAAATTGTCTATTTATGAAAGTTGGTAACATACATAAACATACATACGCATACATACATACTGTACGTACATATACATACATACGTATGCATATATTTAAATACTTGGAAGTGCAATTTACGAGTCTTGCTTGCGACCTAAATGTTTCAACTTGTTTCACTTGTTTTTTTTTTTGCTAATGGAAATCTTCAATCATTCTGCGTTCTATCCTAATTTGATGTACGACAACTGTGCCAAAAAGTTGCCAGACGCATAAAAAAGACGGTAAGGAAAATAGCTAGAACATTTTTTTTCTTTCTTTTTTGCAGGTAGGCGAACAGCAAGAGCAGAAATAGCAGCGTAGAGCAAATGTCCTAAGAGCGATTGGTAAAATTTATGAGCTCATAAAGATTTCAAACGAAAACTCATAATGACAAAGTGGCCGTCAGCTGATGTCGTTGTCAATTGCGGAACGATTCGATACTTTTTTTTTCTGGCACTTTGCGGGTTTTTTTTCAGTTTTCGAGTTTTCGTGTTTTCAGTGTTGCCAGTTTCTAGTTTTCGAGTTTCGAGTTTTCATCTGTCTTGTCATGCAATTTACGCTGAGTGACAAACGTGGGAGAACAAGTTTCAAGTTTTTTTTTGCTCTTCCATAAAACTGCCAAGTTTTGTGTTTGTGCCAACTGCAACTCCCAACATTTATGTTCATGCAACGCCAAAACTTAAAGTTTCTGTTGTTTCAAAGCTGTCAAGTGTAAAAGTTTTTCTTTATTTTTTTCATTCTTTCATTCTTTTTTTTCTTTCTTCATACTGCTAAATTCAATGTCAGCGGCAGTATCTCTTAACTTTTACACACAGTAAGAATACTGTTTGCTTTAACAAACCATCAGAATAAATTTATATTACAGACAGTTACATAGTATATTGGCATGATATTGTTTTTTTTTTTTCGCCGCATTTAACAATTGACACGATGTCCCACGCCCACATTGTCGTTAGATAAATTTCATTGCATTAATTTGTGTGCTTATTCTAAACTTTTCATTTTCTGTTGCAACCAAATGCGCTTCAGCGAACCGAGGTGCCAACAACAAAAGCCGCAAGTTTATGAGGCAACAGCTAACACAGCAAAACAATAGTTAAAAAAAAAAAAACAAAAGAAAAAAAAAATATAATAGAAAAAGCCAACACAATGTCAAAACACTAAAAAAATTGTTTGCCATTTTCTTTCTCTCACTGTCGAGGCATTTTTTTTTCTGCATCTACTAAAATATTCCGAATATATGAATCCGCAATGCGTTTATTTTGCCCGGCAATCGGAATCAAGCGTCAGTTTTGCCAACACAACTTTTGTTTCACAAAACATGCGCTAAAATTCAATTCACAATTCACAGAGCAAACCCTCCCCCACATCTCCTTCTGCTAACACTTAACAACTTCACAGGCAACCACTCAAAAAAAAACCAAAAAAAAAAAAAGGAAAATAACAGACAGACACCAAAAAAAAAAAAACAGTAACCATAGCTAAATATTAATAAAAAAAAAAAATGCAGACGCATTTTCAGTCCAGCTGAAGAAGCATCAGCAACGTCAGCAGCAAAAAGAAAAAAAAAAATAAATAACAAATTGTGCAATTATCTGAACAAGTTGGAAAGTCTGATGCTTCTCCACTGAAAATACACTTCTTTTTAATCTATCAAAAGAACGCAAAATATATGCAAACAAAATAGCTTTTGGTTTCAGTTTAAAAAAAATAAATAAAAGAAATATGAAAAATAGTCAAACTGTAAAATAAATTTGCTGAATTTTATTTTAAAAATAAAAAAAAAAATATTATAATGAAATAATTTAATTTCATGAAAAATAAAAATACATTTTATTTATATTAACGAATGAATAATTTACCATAAGCTCCTTAATAATCGTTTTGTAGATATCTGCAAAAATAAAAAAAAAGTAATAAAAATGTAAGTAAATTTCACAAAGATTTTTTTAAATTTTAAAAATATTAATGCAATTTCACAGAAACTTGTCATAGAAGTTTCAGAAACTTTCAAAATTATAATAACACAAAAGTTGTCAGAGATTAAATTTATATTTTACAGAAAAAGTAAAATATATTTGCTACAAAGTTCTGCTGCGTATTTATTTCACTGTCAGAATTAAATAAACTTTAGTTTGTCATAGAATTATTATGAATTTTTTTTTCTTGTTTTGTTTATTCACGCTTTTGCTATTTCATTTACTAATTATTTATCTTGGATTTTTTTAGCGTAACATTAATGTTGATTAACTTTTTCGAAATATTCTAGGAAATAAGAGAATTTGTATATTTATAATCATGCTACTAGAAAGTTTATTTTATATGTAAATTTCTATAGAAATTTTGAAATAGAAATAAAAAAGAAAGGAAAAAAAAGTAAATATTGCGACACTTTAAAATGTGCAACCCTAAGGTTGGTTGCACATCGCAATTTATTGAATTGAATGTTGAATGCAAAGTCAACTATTGTGAGAGAGTCGCATTCATAAAATGCTATTTCTCTCGAGTTCGTTGCATGAAATGATTTTGCAACAAATAAAAAAAAAAAAACAGAAAAATATTCGACTGAGAATATAGAATGTGCATATATATATACTATAGCTATATATATATATGTATATATATATATTACATTCGTACATAAAGTCTGTTCTATTTGTGTGCATCAGCGAACTTATATATATATATATATATGCATATATATGCATATATATATATATATTGTAAATTCGCTCATGGCAACATCTCACAGAACCAAGTGCAAGTGAGTCAAAACGACCACCCAGGATTTGGCTTAAACAGAATTCTTGGTAACAAAGCGGCAACCACAATAGCTCTTTTACTCAGTCTCTCTGCACCTTTAGCTCTCTCTCTCTCTCTCTCTCTCTCTCTTTGCTCCTCTACCACACATTCTTGCCTCTTTCTGGCTCCACGGCTCACTGCGCAATATTGTTAATGAATTCTACACGTATGACTGGGACTGGGCGGCTGGTGTCTGCATTTTACGTTCTGCGTTCAGCATTCAGCGCTCAGCGTTCAGCGTTCTGTATTTTGCTGTGTTTGGCAATTGGACGCGCTGCCCCTAACCAAGCAGAAGCCCAAAGCCTGGAGCCTGAGGCAAAGCATGAGCCAGTTTTTGTCTGCGACAGCCTGATGAATTTTTTTTTTTTTTTTTTTTGCATAAAAAGTCTGTTATAGTAGTAGTAGTTGTTGTTGTTGCTGCTGATGTTGTAGCTGTTGTTTTGTTTCTTTATAGCTTTTATTTTGTTTGCTGTTGCCAAGTCACAGTGTCAAGGTGTTGGCCACATGGCGCTGCTCATGCATATTTACAGCTGCCACTGGCATACTGAAACTGCCACATCTACTGCCACTGCCACTGCCACTGTCATTGCCATTGCCACTGTCACAGCCACTGGCATAGCTAGTGTCTCGCTGACTTTAGGAAGTTCAATGCACAAATGATTGGATTTTAAGTGCACGATGCGATGCTGATGATTTAACTTTTTGTTTTGTCACGCTCGTGATATGCTTGTTCTTCATGTTGTTAGAGTTGTTCTTGTTTTTTTTTTTTTTTGGTTGTTGATTTTATTGCAAAGTTTCAATGAGACTTTGAATAATTTTTGACAAAACTTGTCGACATGCTGCTGATGGATTTGTATATATATACATATATACAAAGTATATCTATAACCTATATTTCTGTTGACAGTCAAACACCAAAATTCAATTCATCTCAAGCCTGACGAAAGCGACTAAAGCAGCAACACCAGCAGCCAAACAAGAAACAAGAAAAAAAAAAAAAAAGGTTCAACCGTCAGGTAAGTTGTCCCAGAAAAACGAGCAAGTTTAAAGGTTCACGTGTCAGAGTGGCAATAGCACTCAGTCAAAGCAACGCAAAATAGGACGAGGGTTTGCCTTTAATCAAAATTGAGTGAACAAAAAAAAAAATAAAAAAAAAGAAGGAGAAAGAGAAAGAAACAGAAAAAGAGAAGGAGAAGGAGATAACAAAGACGAACCGAGCAGAGCTGAGTCCAAGCTCAAGCTCAAGCAAAAGGACACGAAAACAAGAACAAAAATTTCTAACGAAAAAAAATAAAAAATGATAAAAACACAACTTTACTTTTTTTTCAGTTTTTTTTTTTGATACCCTGCTTTATATTTAATGACAATGGGCGTAGAAAGTAGACATTGCATGACTTGTAAGCGCTACAATCTTATTATTATTAAACTTGATGTATCGAAAGTTATGCCAAGCACAAGAAATTTGATTAAATACTTTAAATAATATGCAATCATAACATTTCTAGACTAAAAGCAATAACAACAACAACAACAGGAGCTACAGCAACAACAACAATAATAATAACAAGAAAATGGTATTTTATCTTCGATCAATATTCGCCTCATCAGCATTTCACTTGTTTCCGGCAATACATAGAGCATGATGGCCGCTGTAGTGGTGAATAGTGATTGAGGTTTGTGTGTGTGTGGGAGTCGAGGCTTTTTTATGGCAAGTACGAGTATGTATCTTTTACATGGGGGTTGGGGGGGGGGGGGTTTAGCATCACGTAAAGCGTTTTTCAAATATGCGCGCCGAGAACAACAAATAAAATGGCCGTAAGCCAAACAAGACGAACACGTCCTAAGAAAGCAAAGCAAACTCACTGTAACTCAAAAAGGCGAAAGAAAAGAAAAGAAAAAAAAGTTTATCAAGGTCATTACAGCAGGCTGCTCTTGCCACTTGCTACTTACCGCATGCCACATGCCGCATGCCACTCACTTTACTTTACTTTTCTATATTTTACCTTGTCTGCTGCTTGTCCTGCTTGATTAGCTGAAATTTCTTATCAAAATGATGGCTGGGCACACGCAGAAATAAATAAATGTATCTGTCAGACATAGAAGCAGAAGCTCCATAAAGTGTCTTAGACTTTGGAAAACGCGACTATGAAAACAGGAAATTAGGTAAAATATATAGAGCAGCAACACGGCAGTTCATTTTATGAGCGTTGTACAAGTGGATAAGGGTCTTAAACATTAATTCATCAGTTGGCCAACACTTAGTACTTAGCGATAGAAAATCCTACCATTTTACCATATACATATAAAGGTAGAAATACTCTACTCTCTCTCTCTCTCACTCTACTTTCCATCTATGCCAAATAATGTTTACAATGTGGCATTAAATGGGATTTTACTGAATTTATTGTGTGCTTTTCAATGTTTTCCTAGAAAACACCGACGAATTTATATATATTTAAAGATTATATTTAAGCTGATGAGAGATGCTGCGCTATTTTGTGCTATGCTATGATGTGATGTGCGCTGCTCTGCTCTACGTTGTGCTGTGCTATATGATGAACTTGGCTTTAAATTATTTATTATACAACTTTGTCATGCAAACAATAAAAAAATATATTTACATTTTTTTTATATTTTATATTTATGTAGATGCGCTTTATCGATTCAATGGATAATCGATTGTATTATTGTTATTGTAATCGATGTTTTAGCAAATTGATTGTATTGCAATTCATCAAAAATAATAATCAATAATCATTTAAGATTTATCGATAAAAATTAGATATTATCGATTACATTGTTGTTACTGTAATCGATGTTTTAGCAAATTTATTGAGTTGCCATCAATCAAATATAATAATCAATAAATATTTAAGATTTATCGATAAAAATAAATATTATCGATTGCATTGTTGTTATTGTAATCGATGTTTTAGCATATTGATTGTATTGTAATTCATCAAATATAATAATCAATCATAAATTTATATTTATCGATTACAATTGATATTATCGATTGCATTATTAATATTAAAATCGATGTTTTAGCCAAATTGTTTGTTATTTAATTTTGATTAATTGTAGTGCTAATTCTATTCAGATTACTTCTCACTACTTTTATCTACATATATTCCATAGTTTCACACAGTATTACGAATGAATCGATTTTATTTCCCACATTAAAAGTTATTACAATTTTCTGAAGTTCTAATTGAATTTTTGGCTCATATAAATTATCATTGTTCACAGCAAGAGAAAAAAAAATAAATAGTGGCAAAAAAAAAGAACAAAGTGAAGGCCAATGAATCAGACAAAGGATAAGGGACAAAGGATGAAGTGTAAGGGACGATGTCAATCAATAAGTTTTTTTTTTTTTTTTTAAGAAAATGTCAAATCCAATCATTGGGTCATACAATAACTGTAATAAGATCAATTTCCAGGGGGTTGCTCAAGTTAAAGCAAGGATTAATTGAATTTTGACAGTCACATGAGCACATAAGGACACATACACACACATGCACACACATATATATATATAGATACCAACTACTACTACTATTGCTCATGTTATGAATGCTACTTTAGCTTGGTTTCAGGTAGCTGCGCAGTGTCGCAATTTCATTGAAGTGTTGTGCGGTTGCCTCTGCAACAATAGCAAATGAAATAATAAAAAAAAAAAAAATACACTATATGCCGGTTACTAGAAAGCCGATCAAATCCACACACACACACACACACATAACACTACACACACACACACAAACATACAATAGATATAGTAAAGTTTATAATCCGTTGCCTTTTTTTGGCTTGTTGGTGGTTGTACCGCAAAAATGATTTAAGCTGATTTCCATGGGATTTTTGTATTGCTGTTGTTGTACTTCTTTTTTTTTTTTGTTTTTTGTGTGGCCAACTAATGGACTAACGCTTAGCAACAACACAGAGTTGTGTTGAATTTAGCTGAGCCACGCCCACTTGGCAAGCAGTGTGGGCGTGTAGCAATTAATATCAATTCTGTTGGCCATTAACATTGCCGAAAACATATTGGCTAACAAGTGTCAAAGTCGCGCCAAATTAGTGCAAAAGCCAATGACGAGATGATGTTAAGCAAGGCGAGACAGAGATATTGCCCAAACACTGCGATTGGAATACAACTACAACTATGGCGTCTGAAGGTGGAGATGGAAATGGAGATGGAGATGACGATGACGATGACGATGGCAATGAAGATTATGCTGGGCGGGTCGGGTTTGTGTATTGCTTGGTGCCGTAGGTGATAACGGCCAGTGTTAGTGTTAGTTGAATACAGAGCGAGACAGAGAGAAAGAGCGAAAGAGAGAGAGAGAGAGATATGGCTGTGCATGGTAACTTGGTAGTGTTAGCTGGCACTTTAACGCCATGACGCGTGCAAACGATGAGCAGCATGTGGCCAATCCCCAATCGCTGAGTTAAGCCAAACACGGAATGGGAATGAGAATGAGAACGGGAATGAGAATGGGTTCAGTTCAGTTCAGTTCAGTTTTGTTTTTTTTTTTTCGGGGCGCGTCGTTGTCCTTGTTGATAATAATATTCGATTGAGTTTTATTTGCTTTGGGGTTTGGTCTTTCGCTCGTCCTGCTCATTGATGGTTTATTGTCTTTGCAGACAGACAACATATACATATATATATATATATATATATACATATATATCTATTTGTATGTATACATCATGTATTCCATTTTCTGGCCCACATGTGTGCAGCTATGCAAGTATGTATAAGTATTTATGTGTCTGTGTATCTGTGTGTATATGAAATATATGTATACTCATCCTATAAATGTGACGTAAACCAACAATAGAACGGAACAAACGAAACGAATGAACAAACGGTACTCGAAATACTTTTTATGGTATAGAACAAAAAAAAAAATATATATATATATATATATATATATGTACACTGATACTGTGCTATAGAGGGTCGCGTCTCATTTCTAATGACAACGCAAAAGGATCTAACGCCACATGTGGCCAACATTGGTCGAGCGCGCACTGGACATTTTATTCAGCCTAATGCCTTTTGTCATCGGATCACAGTTGGTTCTTTAGCAAATTGAAAACGGAACAACAAGCGACGGCGATGAGCAACGATTGTCGCTGCTGCTGCCACTGCTGCTGCTGCTGCTGCTGCTGACTTTAGCGCTATTGAAACTAGCTAGAATGTTGCTGCTGCCGATTCTGCTGTCTCTATACTTATGTATATGTTTATGCTGACGCCGTTGCGGCTAACGCTGCTGTTGATGAGTGATGAAGCGGAAGCGGCTGACGCTATCAGCAAAATGCTAAGCGTTCCCTAATTATGCAGACCGTCTGGCAATCGGCAATCAGTGTCACTTACAATGACATACAACAAAAGCAACAAAGAAAATGAATACAACAACAACAACAAAAACAATGACAAATGCAAAGAAGATAACAAAACAAAACAAACGCAAACGCAACACAACACAACGCGACGCCACAGTAAATAAATATGATGATAAGATGATTTTGAAATTTTTAAATCGATTTTCAAGATGCAAAATAAAAATGTTTGCTGAACACTAAAATTAAAACAAATTTTTTTTTGCAGTAGATAAACTGTAAATAATTCTAATATTTTATAAATAAAAAAAAAATTTTTATTTTAATTTTTATTTTAATTTTTTTTTTTTTGCCTAAAATAATTTATACAATGTCTGATAATGTCTTCAAATATAAAAAATATCTAAAAATAATTAAAGTAAAATAAAAAAAAAAATTAAATATTATCTTTTTTTTTAAGATAAGCATAAACAGAGTTTTCAAAGTAATTAAAACTTGACTAGACTTCATTAAGCGCATCGCCAATGGTTACGGCCATAAAAATGGAAAATGCTATGAAAATTTTCTTTGCTTCACGAAAAAAAAAATAAAATTTATATGTATTTAAATTTATTACCAATTTAAGTATTGTAATTAAATTATAACTTTTTTCTTCTTTATTTTTTTTTTTTTTTTTATATTTTTATGACAAAACAAGAGTAAAAATCATATAAACAAATTTTCAAAGTTTTATCAAGCAATAACAATGACAATAACAATGACAATAACAATATTTTATTTATGCGAATTTTATCGATCTACTCTATGCAACAGCTCAGAACTCCAAGCTCAGAGCTCAGCTCAGCGGACACAGACAAAAACAATGACAATGTAAAATGTCATTTACACAGAATGAGCGCGACCGGAAGAGCGCAGCAAAAGCATAATGATTCTATCTGTCTGTCTGTCTGTCTTTCTGTTTATTTATTCTTTTCTTCGTCTTCGTCATCGTCTTCTTCATCTTCTTCTACATGTTCCTCTTTTTCATGCTGATGTTACTGTTATTTAAGTAAGAAGAGGTTGAAGAGGCCTCCCAGATAACATGAACAACAGTGATAAGAATGCGAACACGACAACAGCAACGACAACGACAACGACAACGACAATGACAACGGCACGGCGCCGGCTTTCTAGTAAACGCGGATGCTTTCACTCTCGATGACTATGACGATGACGATGGCGCAACGTAGAGTGTAAAGTAATAGCTGCTGCATTGTCATGGAATGAGGCAAAAGCAATGGAAGTGGCTGTAGCTCAGTGGTGGTAGAAGTGGAAGTGGCAGGCCATAAAGCACTCAGTGCATGTGCAACAACAATGACAACAACAACAACATCAGAAGTAGAAGCAGCAGCAGTAGAAGCAGCAGCATCAGCATCAAAGGCATCGATTAACTTAATGAAATTGCGGTGTCCGTCGTCAGTGCCCAATAACGGTACGGCACGGCAAGGAACGCAACGAGAGAGAGAGAGAGAGGGGGGAAACACACGGACAGAGTGTAAATTACAGTAAATACTTTAAAGCACTTATGCAGCCGGCGTTCACCGTTGCTGGCAGCTAATGAGGTGTGACAATTAAAAGGCGGCAGACAAATGGGCGCAGCTGACTTTGACTATAGGCAAAGGCAAAGGCAAAGAGAGGCGCGAACGGGAAAGCATGAGTATTGTATGAGGAAATTTACCTTGTCTTCTTCTTCTTCTGCTACTGCTTCTTCTTCTTCTTATTGTTGTTGTTGTTGTTGTCGTTATGCTGAATTCTTTTATATTGCGCTTGTTCGTTATAAATACTTTACACGCTTCTACTTAATGCCTCAGTTTAGTTGGCGCTTAGGAATTTAGAAATTTTTTTTTTTGTTTTTTTTTTATTTTCGCAGTAATCAGTAAAAATTGTACGTACGTTATTTGCCGCTGATAAGAATGCGCTGCTGTTGATAACCAATTCTTGAAATTCGCGCACAAAAATTTAGTGCAAGGGCAACGATAGCAGCGTAAACAAAATGATGATGAAGTGGAGGCGAGTGAGCGATTGAGGCGGCTGAAAATGGTCTTAGCGTTGACAACGCCTAGAGAAGCAATTTTCCGGCTTTTCACACAAACACACACAAGCACACAAACACACACGCGTAGATGTCAACGTCAACGTCGATGTCGATGTCGGTGTCGGCGTCGGCGTCAACTTGAATGTTGACGTCGGCAAAGGCGGCACGGCACGGCACAGGCGGCACGCTTTCTCGGCAAGTTTTGCTTTTGCTTATTTTCTTTTTCTTCTTCTTCTTTGGTTTTTGCTTTTGTTTTACTTTGCTGCCTGCTGCTGCTGCTGCTCTTTCTGTTTTATTGTTGCACGACACCAATATATTGTATTTTATTTTGTTGTTGTTATTGTTATTATTGTTGTTGTTGTTGTTGTTTTTCTTTATTTATTTATTTATTTTTATTTTATTTTTTTTGTATTTTATTTTGTTAATTTGACCGCATTTGTCGATTTTGGTTTTTCTTCTTTTTGTTGTTGTTGTTGATATTGATGTTGGCGTTGTTGTTGTTGTTGTTTTTTGCCGCTGTCACTAAAGCGGTTCTCTTTGCGTTTTGCTTTTGGCCAACACAAGCAACTAACACATTTACAAGCAGAAGCACATGCACATACACTGTGACTCGCGAGCAGCAAACACACACAAAACACACACAAACACACACACAGAAATTCACACAAATGAGCAAGAGCGGGGAGAAACGATGATCGTACACAAAATGCTAAAAATTTCAAACACTCGATTTAAGTTTGTTTGCAGTAAACGCACGTTTATGTTTTGTACAATATGCGACTAAGACGCGTTTGTATTAACAAACCTTTTAAAAATAATTAATACGTCCGCGCTAGCAAAAATAGAGATATACACCCACGTCCGTTCGTAACACAAATGCTGTTAATTAACAGGCAAACTGTTCAACGTGCTGTTCTTCAACAAGCTAACAGCTAACAGAGAGCATAGCATATGCAATGTTCTCCATGTTTGCATTTCGATAAGTTTTAGATCTCTCGTGGGCTGTTAACTAACAGAGTGCTACCATTTAACATTACCATTTAATGCACATTGTTATCGATTACATTTATAAGCAACCAACGTCACAATTTCTATTCTATTGTCTGATTAGAAATGTTTTGTTTATTAAAATTAACAACGAAATTTGTTAGGTAATATTTAATAATGTTATTAAAGGAAGTGATTAATTTTAATAGTTGTATTTGTTAATTTTAATTATTATTAGAAGCTAATTTACATTGTGCGAAGGTTACACACAGTTCATTGTTGCCGCCAAATACCGGCAAATAGTTAGAGTAACTTTCCTGTCTCGTGCCATGATTTTCACAAGAAAAACATTGAAATTGTTAAACAATCGCCTAAAATGCATTGCTGCTGCTCGATTAAAAAACCAACGATGGCTCCAGACTAGCACAAACATTGATGGAGCATCCGTCGAAGTCAACTTTAGCAATGGGTAAAAACCACAAAAAAAAAACTTTAATTTCCATGCAAAGCAATAATCGCCACTCATTTCATTTGTAGACGCAACATGACCATCAGCTCAGGTAAACTGGCAAGATTTGCCAATGGCACCGCTGTCTGTCAAATGGGTGATACAGCAGTTATGGTAACTGCAGTAGCCAAGGCAAAGGCAACGCCTGGCCAAAATTTTATGCCACTTGTGGTAGATTATCGCTTGAAAAACGCCGCCTCGGGTCGCATTCCAATGAACTTTATGCGGCGAGAGTTGGGACCATCGGAGAAAGAAATATTGTCTGCACGACTTATTGATCGCTCGCTGCGTCCCTTATTTGCCAAAGAGTATCGCAACGAGACGCAATTGGTGTGTAACATGCTTGCCATGGATGCCATACACTCACCCGATGTGTTGGCCATCAATGCAGCATCAATGGCACTTTCTCTCAGCGATATACCCTGGAATGGTCCCATAGGTGCCGTGCGGTAAGAATGAATATCGAAGTAATAATGATTGTATCTGAATTATTTCATATTTTAGTGTTGGTTTATGTGATGGAGAAGTGCTCATCAATCCAACGAGACGTGAACTACAAGCCTCGCAACTGGATTTAGTTGTTTCGGCCACCAAACAGAATCTAGTCGTTATGCTGGAAGGTAAGGGAAATGTCGTACTGATGCAGGATCTCTTGAAGGCAATCAAGCAAGGAACGCGTGAGGCACAATTTATAATACATGAAATCGAACGTCTTCAGAAATCATATGGTCGCAAGAAACGAGCTATTGAGGCATTGCCGGAGACGGAACCAGAGTTAGAGCAGGCAGTGAAAAGTATGTGTGAAATGCGTTTACGTGAAATCTTTCAAGATGAACAGCACGATAAGATCTCACGGGATACAGCTGTCAATGAAGTGCGTGCCAATGTTATCGATAAAGTTTGGTCCTCCTATCCAGACACAGAGCCCGCTATCATTGGCGAAGAGTTTAACAAAGCTTGCCGACAGATATTTCGTGATTTAATCTTTGAAAACAATCGACGTTGTGATGGTCGAGATTACGATAGTCTGCGTAACATTAACTGCCAAGTGGATATGTACAAGCCACTGCATGGATCAGCTCTCTTTCAACGTGGCCAGACGCAAGTGTTTTGCACAGTTAGCTTAGACTCACCCGAGAGTGCAATGAAACTGGACTCGCTGGCAGCACTAGACAGTGGCGGCATAAAAGCTAAAAACTTTATGCTACACTACGAGTTTCCGCCATATGCCACTGGTGAAGTTGGTCGTATCGGACCACTTGGTCGACGTGAACTTGGCCATGGTGCACTGGCAGAACGTTCACTTTTACCCACACTGCCCAACGATTATCCATTTACAGTGCGTCTAACGTCTGAGGTGCTGGAATCCAATGGATCTAGCAGCATGGCAAGTGTCTGTGGTGGTTCACTAGCACTTATGGATGCTGGAGTGCCAATTACAGCACCAGCTGCTGGTGTGGCTATTGGACTTGTGACCAAATACGAGAATAATGATACTAAGCACATGCAGGACTATCGTATTTTGACTGACATCTTGGGCATTGAGGATTATATGGGCGATATGGATATGAAAGTGGCAGGAACACGAAAGGGATTCACTGCTATACAAGCAGATCTTAAGATTCCAGGTATACCGCTCAAATTGGTTATGGAATCACTACAAAAAGCCACCGATGCCAAGTCCAAGATACTTGATATTATGAATGAAACTATCAAAGAGCCAAGGTAAGTAAGATTCAGCTTCAAGTTATTAGCATTAACTAAACTATTTAAACTCTTTGACTAGGAAATACCCAAAGGAATGTTGGCCAGTCAGCGAACGACTCGCCGTGGAGCCACATCAACGCTCTCAGCTCATTGGTCCCAGTGGACTGCATATGAAGCGCATTTATCTAGAAACGGGAACCACCTTGACGGCTGCGGATGACAGTAATTTTACTGTCTTTGCGCCCTCACAGGCAGCACTAGATGAGGCCAAAGAACTAATCGATGGTTATATGCTTAAAGAGCGTGTACCAGATCTAGAATTCGGTGGAATTTATACTGCCAAAATTACAGAGTTACGTGATACTGGTGTTATGGTTATACTATATCCTAGTATGCCACCAGCACTGCTGCATAATTCACAATTGGATCAACGCAAGATTGCGCATCCCTCAGTGTTGGGTTTGGAGATTGGTCAAGAAATTCAAGTGAAATACTTTGGACGTGATCCTGTTTCTGGCTTTATGCGTCTCTCACGCAAAGTACTTCAGGGTCCTGCCGTTAATATTCCGCGCAGTCTGAATAAGACGGCAGCTGGTGAAAATAATTCGTGATGCAGCAGCAAGACATGTGAATACCTCGAGCACAGTTAACTGTTAATGTTGTTAATCATTTGTTTATAAAACATGCAACTAATTATTTTTATTTTAAGTTATCAACTTTTTATGCATATGTAAAATATATTAAACAAATGTTTCGTATAATTTCAATTGTTGTTAAAAAAAAACAAAAATACATTTTAATGTAATATAAACTTATGTAATTTTGGTAATTGTGGCAAACTACAGTGAATGCTGCTTAAAGCAGCTGCAAATGATAATCAAAATATTTGGCATAGATCAATTTTTTTTTAATAATTTCAACTGTTCTGATTGTAAAGGAAACTTGTTTCTTAGATTCTCATCACAATATATTAAATTAGTGCTATGGGATTCGAATTTTATAATTGGTCTTTGAGACATGATAATGGGATTCATATACATATATATATATATATATATATATATATATATATATAAAATAAAGATTCATTTTTGACACTTTTTGGAGGCGAAAGTAAAGAAATAAGAAATCTATAAAAAAAAAAAAATGATACAATATTATATATATAAAAAAATTGCTAGAAAATCTAAACACTAATAGGAAGTATTTGGGGAGAAACAAAATTAAAGCTTAATATAAATTGAAGTGTAGCAGTAAAAGTAGCTGCAGTTATTCTTATTATTGTTGTAGTTGTTGTTGTTGTTGTTGTTTTTTGTCGTTAAATTGTTGCTTTTTTCTATATAATAACTCGATAATATGAATCGGAAATGCTATACAAGGCCACAATCGGTGTCTTGGCATCACTTAGTAGATCAACAACCTCTTCGTGTATTTCGGATATATAACGTTTATATTTTGGAAATCTATAAAAAACAAAAGAAAATATAAATATTAATTTGAATATTCATATAATTTTTTTTTTATTGTTACCTTTCGATCACAAAATTCATTTCAGGTTCAGTCTCTTTTTTGCGAATCTCTCGCGGATTAATGGCACCAACTATGGCATTTAAAACAGCTGGCGGCAATTCTACTACCAGCACTACAAACAATTCCTTTTTCGTAAATTGTGACAATGTTGAACTCATCTGTTGTGCCACTTGATTCTCTAGACGCCGCTTATAATTTGCTGTTGGCTTATCATGCGTTAGGAATGTCACCTGCATATTTGGCATTTGGCTGTAACTATTCTTTATATTTGCATTCGAGGCGGATAAACTGAGACCATTTTCGCCACGACCACCGCTACCACCACCACCACCACCACTGCTCATATTGGACAATTGCCCAGTATAGTCCACAGAGCCACCAACAACTCCACTACCAACAGCTTCACTACGTTGCATTTTCTGTATAAAATCAACTAGCTCGGCACGTGTAAGATGCCGCTCCTGGAAACGATCACGATCAAATGAACGTACACGCAATGCACCATTTTCGGCCACCAGTATGACATGCAATGCACCAAGACGACTCAAATCTTGTGCTTCATCGCCACCGCCACTGGCAGTCTCTACCATGCCGCAACGTATGCCAACGGACCACAGCAGACGCATAATGAACGTAACATCTTTAAGTGGTGGACGTGTGCCACAGACACATATACCAATATCTATGGCACGATAATCTTTGGCAAAATCCATGCCCACAGCTGCCACAAGCGTATCCAATGAGAAGGATAATCCAGCACCACTAAGCACACCACGTGTTGGCAATGCGGGATTAAAACTTTGCGCTTGCTTCTGAAATTTATGCAACATGGTATCATAGCGTTCACCTTTGGCCAGCACCGAGGGATTATTTGAACGATTTGGCTTCAAATCTGCGGTCAGTTGCCAAACGATGCCACCACTGCTGGCACGCTCAAAACTGATGGGCAAGCCAGCCCATATATGTATGGGACACTGTTAAGAGAAGATAAAGAATTAGAGATTTCAAGTTTTCAAATTAAAGATGAAAGATTTTTTAAAATTTACAAAACTAGCAAATTTTAATTGAATTTATAAAATAATTAAAAATTTTATCTAAAAATTTGTTGGCATAATTCTATAAATTTTCACTGGGAACTCAAATGCATCAGAAGCATAAACTTAGAAAATGTACTACAAATATTTTTTGCCCCTTGCAGAGACTAAAAACGAAACTATAGAAACTCATCAATGCTTTCTATCATTATACAAGAAATATTTTCATTATGTAAAAAAATGCTAAGTATTTTCACAGTAATTCTCACTTCTCACTATACGAAATTAAATCTAAATTAAATTTAATTTAAAACTGAATCAGAATATAAATTAAGCTTGCATTTCAACTGCAATACTTGCTATAACTACTTACTCTTACGCCCAAACTGTAAGCTAATCCCACAACAGTTTCCAGTTCACGCAATGCACCACGTGCTAATGAAGCAGCTTCACCTTTCCCGCGCATTAATGATTTTAATGCTGATTCATCAACGCCACTTCTGGAGCCGGTCAAAAGAAAATTTGCCAACAGCATATCCATTAAATTCTGTGCCGATGTGCGTGATTTCTCCATAATAACTGTAATGCTTGAATGAAATTGAAAGCGAGATATGCGTCCCTCAATAAAATCCATGAATGCATCGAATAGACAAACATATTGTGATTTCGGCACATTGCAATAGATGAGAATAGCACGCAAGAGATTCGTATGATTCATGCGTATGGCAATGTTTTTCTCTCTTAAACGAGGAAATTCGCTGGTTATCTCAAAGGCCAACGATAATAGCTCAGCATCGACCAGTTGACTGCTGGTGCTCGGTGTAATGATATCGAAGCAACATTCATAGTTTTGTTTTGGATGAAAATTAAAGACACGCTCCTCCCGATAAACACGATCAACACAATAGCGTCGTATAAGATTCACGCCATTCATGGTAACATGTCGTGCAAATTGTGTACGTAAATCGCATGGCAATAGCACCACGCAACCCGAATGTGTCATTAGATGCACAGAGTTAGAGATAGCACTAGCACTGCATTGACGTGATGATAGCGGTGATAATAATGGTGAATCAACTTCAATGCCGCCATGTTTACGGAATATGTTAACAACCTTGGCCTTGGTAAATTCAATAAGTGGATTCAATGAGACAATGTCATCGATAGCAATTGCTGAATTCCATGATTTCATAGCACGACTGCTGCTCAAATGATATGTATGTTCAAGCACTTCGTCACTTTCCTGTTGCAGACAACGTGCCACAAGATTCTTATATGCCTTGCTCTGTGGATTGGCAAGCACATGACGTAACATTTCTTGTAATTCATTGGCTTCCAGTTCAGCTGGTGGTACTAAATCTGAGACAAGTAACTCTTCAGCTGTTGGTCGTTGCGCTGGATCATGGCTAAGCAACCAACGTAGTATCTTTAAATGAAATAATTAATTTACCTTATTGATTACAAGTTTCATTAACAGTCTGCTCACCTTAACTGTATTATCGTTTTTACTATCCTGCAACATAGTGTCGGGTATAACAATGGCAGCACTTCTTAAAGCTGTTATCGTCTGTGCTCGCTCCATGCTCGTATCAAATGGTGGCTGTGTCATCTCAAACAGAATGATGCCCAATGTATACATATCCACTTTTTGATTATAAACAGATTTTGATGCATTACCCGTCAGTTCGGGTGCCACATAGAGTGTGGTGCCTACTTTGCCAGTACCGGTGCCATCCTCTGTTGTTGTTACATGCTGTGTAGCAGCTGGTTGCGTTGGATATTCAGCTGCAAGTAGCGTTTTAATAATTTCCAGCAAATTATAGCAAATAAATAAAATTTACACACCATGCGACTGCAATGCCAAGAAACTTGTGGTAGCCAAACCAAAGTCACCAATTTTTATTTGATCATGTGAATCAAGAAATATGTTAACCGGTTTCAAATCACGATGTATCATGCCCTGCTGATGTATATGTGATAAACCCTCAGCAATTTCACGAAATAAACGCCATAATCGATCCGTATTCTCATATAAATTATCATCGATAGCCGTGCTAAAAGTTTCACAATGCATGAAATGATGTTTAACTTGAATTGAAGTGCAGCTGCTTACCGTAATGTGCATTTTTCACAGAATTCCATTTGAATGTACATCACTTGCATGAGTGGACGTGGTGAATTTGTTTTACGTAATGATGAATCTTCTTTATCACTATCATCTTCATCATCATAGATGGCTACTTGACCATCAGAGTCAACAAATTCAATGCCATCGGAATCAGAATCTTCTATATTTGGCCTATAAAAAGAAAGAGATGTAGGTGCAACTGTCATTGCAACAGCAACAGCAACTTACATATAACCATTCCACATACTTGATGAACTTTCTGTCTCCTCTTCCTGCACAGCAAGTCCCAACTGTGGCGATTTTGCTGGTTTCGTGCTCAACTCTTGACTTTGTGACCATTCGCCGCCCAACATTTTATCCATTTCCACAGCATCTGCCTCACTAACACTTTCTATCCAACTATTAAAATAGCGCACAACATTCTCATGATTTAAGCGTGATAATAGCTCAACTTCACGTGTCATTTTCTTGTACAGCTGTCGACTACGTGCTGGCAATGGTATACGTTTAATGGCATATTCACGATTATCTAAGATGTTGCGCACTTTAAGTACATCGCCAAATGCACCTTTACCCAAATACATAAGCACTTCGAATTCTGTACGTAGACGTGATTGACTCAACGCCAAGGTAGGAATTTGAAACGGTGCAATGCCACGTTGAGATGCGGTTAGTGTTGGCAAAGTTTGTTGCTGTGCCATTGAATTGCGATGCTGTGTATGCTGCAACACTGTGGCATGCTGTTGTGTATTATCCACAAATACACGCAAAAATGGATGCTCCAGTAGCTCTGATGCTGACAGCGTACGATCCGAATTGCATCTAAATAATATTTTGGTTAGTGAAATTTAAAATAAATTAAAAATTAAAAAATGTTTAGCTACTTGTCCACAAAATCACGCATCTCATAGGAGCTGGTTGTCATTAAAGCTTCAATTAGTGCACCCAAGGCTGGCAAATCTCCACGACTACTGCACTGCCCGGCGCCACCAATTAACTCCAGCAAGTTGGGCACCAATGAGAAATCTGTACAGCGTATATTGCCAGCATTGTCCATGAAAACTGTGCTATCCAGCAGATGACTATGTGAGACACCATTGTTATGCAGATATACTAGTGCATCAAGTACTCCACGTGCCACCAGGCGAGCACCATCCATGCACCAACCAAAGGTTGAGGAAATGCTAAAGACACTTGTGCCAAGCACAAAATCTTGCACTAGAAATAACACTAATCCTTCCTTGCGTTTGATGCATAGCACACATTCATATTGTACAAGATTCTTATGTTGCAGCAGTGCTAATGTTGCCACTTGTTTCTCAATTGATGCTATTACTTCATCTACACGATGATTGCCAGTACATTTGGATTCTATGCTCCAATGGCATTTGCCATTGCTATTGCAAGGTTGCTCCAGCTGTGAATACTTAATGTTCCATTCCGTGATATAAAGAAGTTGTCCACTGTGTATATCGACGCCACAATATGCTATGCAACCGCGTTGTGAATGGCCTGTAGAAATAGAGGAACTTCAATTATCGATGGAAAGTCGAGAATATATTCATTGTTTTACCTAAGCAACAGCCACGTTGCACTTGTCGTCCCAATTTATGAAAGTAAAGTGTTTCGGAATTTCGATGATCAAGGCACTTGTTGGTATATGTATGACCACGATAGTAGGGCGAGGAATTTTCTGAACTTTCGGATGAACTGGGATGCCGATTATTAGATTCACTCATGCTACGCCTTGGTTCACCGCGACGTTTCGCTTCTATTTTGAACATTTCTTTACGTCGCTCAACTTCATCAATAAGATTTTGTCGCTCAAGTATTTCCTTTTGTTTCTGTAGATCCAAGAGTTCCTGTTCACGTTTTTGTTTGGCCTGTAGCATTTCATCATAGAATGAACCCTTTGGCGGCTTATTATGCTGCAGCAGAAAACTTTGTACAGTCTGTGCCAATTCGTAGATCATGACTTCGCCACGCAGCTCTTGAGATTGTGCTTGCAGTTTGGCAAGCAGAGATTCTATTAACTGATCCGATAAACCTTTTGAATCCTCTAGAACTATTTTGGGTGCACTGCAAATATAATCAAATAATAATAATAAGTCAATATTCTTATTGCTTATATTTTTTTTTTTTTTTTGCTTACAGTTTTGGATATTTTGAGGGACATGTCACGTGTAATTTGGTACTGACGTAGGCCTGTGGCATGCCATTGGAAGAATCTCGCAATGGTGTCAACATAAGTCGTATGTCTGTAGGTTTCCATTGTGTTGCATTGATTTGCGGTCTCAGATCTTCAACATCAGTTCCAAATATGGACTAAAAAGAAAACAAAAGAAACAGCCGCCATTTATTTCATCATCTATGAAATTTGAGCTTGAATGTAAAGTAAAACAGCAATATTACCTTTATAACCTCCAATTCCTGTGTTTGCCTTTCGCGAAAAGATTCTTTCGCTGCCATTTAAATATAAAGTTGTTCATTAAATCTCAATAAAGTTTTGCTTCAACACTGTGTTGCAGTGCTACAAATACTGGATTTGGTTTTTTTGTATTTTGCGCGTTTTACGTGCTTATTGTGTCCGTGTGTATTTGTATGCCTGTGTGTGTGTCGGTGTGTGTGTGTATGTTGTATGTGTAAGTGTAAGGGTTTTGTTATGAATATTGCAGCCGGTGTGTCGCCTTTTCGCTGGCAGCTGTTTCATTGTATATTAATTTTATCATCACTATGCTGCATGCCACAATGCTATATATGTAGCAAATCAATTAATATATATATTAAATTCAATTTTATTGCATTAAATTACAACTTGTTGCTCTTTTTTTTTTTGTAAATTTCTTCACTTTGATCTCGTGTGCGTTGTTCTATATTCTGTTAATACTAATTCACCAAAGGGCAAATTTATACCACACTTAACATATACCATTTCTGTTAAGCTTAATTTTGGTATTAATAATATTATGTGGTATTTTTATGTATTTAGTTGTAAGGTCACACTTTAAATTTGAATTTTTTTTTTTAGCTTTTGTTCTAGCTATGTTTGGTAATAAATTTATTATTTCTTTTACCAATAAGATAATAAATCATTATTAAAATTAGATTGTGTAAAACCATTATAAATGCTAATGATATATTATGCATATGTTACTTTGAAGTCATTTTCAATATTATGTTATTCTATCAAGATTCCAAAGTATTTCGCTTCATTTTCAACAGTAGTATCATATAAAACTTCACAGATAGCTAACTAAATTTGATTTTATCAAATATATTTCAAAATTTCAAGTATTAAATAGATTTCTTTTTTTGGATACAAAACATATTTTGATAAATACAGCGATAAATCATGACAGAGAAAGTTCATCGAGTCGTTGTCTCTCTCACCGGCGCAATGCATAGAATGACCAACAATATTAAGGAAAGTTTACATGATTGTGAAATTAACGTCTTGGATAAAAAGACATTATTGCTTCTAATGAAAAATAATGAAGGATCAAAAGCTCCACGCTACTATCAACAGATGCAATTCGAAGCCGTTGGCTATGAGGATGAGGGACACATTCGTGAAGAACTTAACGGATTGTTAGTTCAAATGTTTCACTATCATCGTCACGGCTGTCTGCTCCGAATGACACCACGACGTACGCATAATGTTAAAATGTTATCGCGTCTTTTGGTCACCGAAATAGATAAAATTCTACCACATATACCATATCAACTTCTTGCCATCAATGTTGAATATCATGATGTGCGTAAGTTCGATATGATCAATATGTTGAAACCATATCGGCTAAGACAAATGCAAAATACTCGTGAAATGTTCCAATGGCTACATAATGAATATTCCGTAATACGTTCACGTTGCACTGGCGACAGTTATCTCAATTTAGAATTTGTGCTTAGCACTGGTCCACAAAAACACATTAAGATAATGTTATCCATCTTTAATATCTTCGATTGTTGTGATCGCACTGATATGATTAACTTTTTCCAAGCTTTACCCACTGGTAAATTAAAGCGAGGCACATTGCTAACAGATTGTATTAAAGAATCATTTGATTGGAAGCGTCCCAACTATACATTAGTGCTATGTGAATTACCATTGGATAAGGAATGTGCGCGAGAGATGCACAAATTTTTACAATTAGCTGACATGGCATACATGAGCATTAGTGCAGCAATTAGTAAAGCAAATATGATGCTTAAAACAAATGAATCACTTTCCATAGTTGAGAATAAACCAAAATTTGATAGCAGTAATTTATCATTGCATCATCGTACACAAACAGAATCAAGTCGTAGCTTTGAATCAGCTTCAATGCGTTGTCGTGCTGTTAATCTATCGCAGGATGATTATGGTAAACTTGCAAATTGGTATCATCGCATTGATAGTATGTTTGCCGAAGTTAAATTACGTATGGAGAAACATTTTCAAATGCAATATCGTCAAAAATTATTACAATTATGTAAAGAAATGCGTTCATATCGTTTGATAAATGATAAAAGTGGCGGTGATGCGACAAGAATGTTAATAAATGCTAGTGAAACAGATCTTGTGGTGACAACAAAATATTTAGATGCATTAAAACAGTTACGTCATTTAGATAAATTAGTTGGCAAATCAAAATTTGCACTTACTCTGTCAACGTATATGAATACAAAAAACTATGAACTTTTGACAGCCGAAAAGAAGTTACAACAACAAGAAGATGCTAATCTGGAAGAACAAAAAAATCATATGTAAAAAAAAAAAAAAACAATACACACAACAAAAAAAAAACGAAAGAAAAAACTAAAAAAAAATATATATATATATGAAAAAAAAAGACTCAAATATATTTATAATATACTTGTACATATTAAAATTTCAATTTTTTTTATTTTTTCAACTTTTCAATTTTATTAAAGCTTTCAGTTTGCTTTAAGTGAGAAATAGTTGCAGTGTAAGTTAATATGTTAAAGCAATAAGCTAAAATTATAAAGCTGCATATAAAAGAAATTACAAATTGTTTATTTTTTTTTTTTTTTTTTATTTTATTTTATATTACATATATATAATACATAATATATATAATTGTATATATGTAGCAATTTTTATAATGAGAAACACGAAGAATTTTATGATATTCAACGGAATTAAACATACAATATTATAATAATAATAATAATAGTATATAGAAAATACATGTAATACATATTTTTATTTTTATTTTTTTTTTATACATATATTTTATTTATATGTAATATGTAAATGTCAATATTATTGTCAACAATATGTTCCATAATAGTTCTTTAAGCAGCACATTCAAATGCGGCTTCACGCTAACAAATATAATTTATATATATATATATATAGTATATATCTAGTTATGTATATATATATATATATATATATATATATATGCCCATATAATGTCTGTAACAATTTTGATAACTCAATGCTAAGAGAATTTTTATAACATTATAATTATAATATGTATACATATGTATATGAGTATGTATGTATATGTATGTGTGCATGTCTGTGCTAATATATTATATATATATTTATGCTGAATAATTACTATTATAATTTTCAATTTATTTGTAACACTAAAAATAAAAAAAAAAACACTGAAAGCAAACATTAAATGCAATTAAATTTAAATTTTCAATGCACACAAATATTTAATGATATTTAACAATTGAATTTCTATTATTTTTTTATATATATATATTTATTTATTTTTTGTATATTTATTTATTATCAGTTGAATTTCTATTATTTTTTAATATATATTTATTTTTTGTAAATTTATTTATTATCAGTTGTATTTTTTTTTAATTTATTTTTAAATATTTTTTTTTTTTAATATGTTTTCATATATTGGCAATGTTTTGAACAATTTGTCATTTTGGATATGTGCAACTTGCGATGTACTGTGTTTTTTTTATTGTTGGCCAAAGTTGGCCAAAAAGGGTAACGGTAGTTCAGTATCAGTTAACAAACGGCAGTTGGCAAAATGTTTATTGAACAATTTTAAAAGTGTCTAGGGAAAATTTAACATAAAAGAAATTTAAAAAAAAAATTATATTTAATATAAAAAAAAATAAATAATAATATAAAAATTGTAATTAAACATTTAAAGCACTGCCATAAAAAATACATGCATTTTTTTTATTTATTTTTTAACTATTTCTAAAGCTCAAACTTTTTTTTTTATATTTTTCTTTTCATTTCTTCAGTTTTTCTTTGTAAAAACAAGCAAAAATTCATTGAAAAGCAAAAATTTTTATGCATGTGGAAGGTAAATTAAGTGATAAACTGTAACTGTGCATGGAATGAAATATTTAAATTTGCAATTAAACTTTGGACTATTTCTCATTAAGTTTTTTTTATTTTTTTTTCACTTTTATTTTCCTTGTAATTTCCTTTTTGTTTAACAGTCTTTGCAATTTGCGTCCAAAGCAAATTTTCTTTACTTTCATTTTTTTTTGTTGTGAAATGAGCCAAAAAATAAAAGGAAGATAATGCAAAATTTTGATGTACTGGGCTTAGTGTTTAAACTTAAAACATATATAAAAATATACATTATCTATATTTTATAGTAGTTGTGTTTTTGTTTTTTTTCTTGTTTCTTGTTACTTTTCTCATATTATTTGCTAGCCGTTATGCACTTTAAGGTGCATGCTGGCTGCAGAAATTGCCTGGCTACACAAAAGCTTTGAGTTTATTATGCAATTTCATATATATATATATAATCATATATATATATCGGTATATATATATTAAATGCTATCATTTGCTGTTGGCTAACGTCATGTTTTTTTTTTTTTACTACACATAGTACATAATAATTTTTTTTTCATTTATTTTCATTCATAGTTTTGCCGGAAATCTTTAGACCTGAGCTGGTTTCGTTTGTTTGCCAAGTACCATGAGCATCTTTTGTAGGAAATGTGTAAGGCTTACTGCAAAAGGTAAAGGAATAGAGAGAGAAATAAATGCATTATAGTTGAGCATATAGTAGTAGTAGTAGTAGTAGCTGTTACTAAGTCTAATTAGATGCTCTACAAATGAAGAACAAGTCATTAGACCTACAAGTGTAAATGTCAACAAAAAACAAAAATGTAAATAAAATGTTAAGGATTATCATCGGGAGCTTAACTAAATGTACAACCGTATGTTTAGTATAAGTATTAGTATTAGTTAGTATTAGTGCAAAGGGCAGGCAAAAAATAAGTATGTGTGTGTGTGTCTGTAGTTTGTAGTTGTTAGTTTTGTAGTTTGTAGTTTGTAGTTTTAGTGTCAAGTGTTTGTTAAAAATAAAACTTAAATGAAAAAAAACTAAGATAAGGAGCAAACTTAAAAACCTTTGACGCCGCTTTGGGACGCACAACCATCATCATTTTCTGTAGTGCTTGTGTAAGTCCGCCTAGAAGAATGCAATAACGTTTTTTTTTTTTTGGGAATACAGCATAAATAATATATAATAAAGAATTTTGGTTTTTTTTTTAATGAACAAAAAAATAAGGAAAAGCCAACTGCAGCAGCAGCATTTCATTTCATTTTATAATAATATTAATAATATAATTTACCCATTGATTTCTGGAACCAAATTGGTTTACTCTTCCATGCAATGAAAACCAAATATACTGGAATGCTAGACATTATCATCAAGATGCCATAGCCAGTCTCTACAGGACTAGCATACATTGGCACAACTGTAACGAACAGTGTGGCAATTAAATAGACAATGGGAAATACCATTGGTACACGTATGGGACGTGGCAAATTTGGTTGTGCCCAGCGTAGCCAAGGTAAGCATAGTACAGCGACACCAATGCTTAACTGTAATAGATTATAAAAAATTATTATACAAATATATTTCAGCACACTGTAGAAGAAAACTTACCCAGGTAGCAAATCCCACATAGTTAATGAGTGCAAAGATGTCAGAGACAGTAAGATATAGCATGGAGAGTAATGCCATTGCAAGCACAGCTGGTGTTGGTGTAAAACGTTGAATCTGTATCATGGTAAGAATTTCTGGCATTTGTCCTTCATTTGCGCCAGCATAGAACAAACGCGATGATGTCAGCAAAATGCCATTGACAGCGCCAAATGTAGAAAGTGCAACAAATACTAAAAACAAGAATAAGATGAAATTGAGTAACTAGAAGACAGTCTCATAGTGTCTCTTTGTCTATTGACTTACCTGGTATAGTCCAGGCGAGCATGCCAAAAGCACGCTCTGCATATGTAACAGCAACCGCTGAGGAGCCTAAGACCTCATTAGGTGACAGTATAGTATAGAATGAAACATTTGCCATGACATAGACAACGGTGACAAGTGTGCAACTGATAGCAATGGCGCGTGGTAGATTCTTAACTGGATCCTTAAGTTCCTCAATAATAAAGTTCAAGTAATTCCTAGCAGCAGTAGCAGCAATAAATCCAATTAGTTTCTGTCAGAAAAAATGTAAGCAGCTTAAGCAGCTTCAACTTACCAGCCATTGTAGGCAAAGAGTCCCGAGTAAAAGGACAATGCCATAGATGTGACACGCGTATCGCTATCTTCAAATGTAAAATACTTAACATTACCCAGATACAATTGATACATGCCAGTCGCAATGATAATAAACAATGCAAATAGCTGCAAGAATAACAAGAATAATGCCAATATATTGGTAATCTTCTATTTAAGCTTTACATTTCACTTACTTTCGCATATGTAAAAATATCCTGCACAGCGGTTGCCCATTTAACATCCCAGCAATTGATTAAAGTTAGCACCACTATAAAATGTAAATGATAAGAAATGTAAGACATGTCAGACAATGCGATTACAAACTTCAAAAGTATTGGATGCGTAATGAACTCTAGTTGAACTATTGGATGATGTAATAATATAAAGATTTTGCACAAGCATATTAAGTCTGTTCGCATTTACAGTTCCGCATGATTAATATTAAATAATAATAAAGTGACAATACAGCAATATGTCAATCATGCATTATCAATGTATTCACAGCAAAGAGTTGAAACAGTTGAAAAAGAGTTGCAAAAAAGTTTTAAAACATAATCTTAGCTTAGCATTTACAATATAATAATGCAAAAATCTATCGATTAACTTTTGTGCTGATAATTTATGAATAACAAATAAATAAACAAAACAAAACAAATAAGAAAGCTATAGTCGAATATGCTCGACTATAAAATACCCGGTGCCCAAAAATATATTATATATTTATATTTAAAAAATATAAAAAAACAAGTAAGAAAGTCATAGTCGAGTATGCTCGACTATATAATACTCGGTGCCCAAAGTTATATTATATATTTATTTAGCTCGTGCTGCGCACTCGCCAATTTTAAGTTAATTTAAAAAAAAAAAATTAAAAAAAAAAATCGCCTCGAGAATCGAACCGTGCACCACATGTACGCGAGTTCAACCTCCTAACCACTGAGCCACACTCTTCACAATAGTGAGAGTGAAAAAACACTAAGTTAAGGTTGCCGTGTGTGAGGGGTGAGAACTGCTGGCAAACGTACGCTATAGAGACGCCTCTCAACTTTTGCTATTTGAAATGTGTATAACTTCCATGTTAATTATCCGAACTGTACCAAATTTTCACACAATGCCCAGACAAACATATTCTTACTTTGTACTAAAAATGCATTCATGTAGCTTCACTGGGTGCAGTGGAGTGTTGAAAATGGTTTTTATCGATTTGTGGAGGCAGTGGGGGGCGTGGCAAAAATCCAAAATAGACTTGATCAGCCTGCAATTAATACAAGCACTTTGCAAACAAAAATAAAGTCTCTGGCTCTTATAGACTCCGAGATCTGTGTGTTCATACGGACGCACAGATGGACAGACGGTCAGATGGACAGACGGACATGCTCCAATCGAAACGGATATTGATCCTGAGTCAGAATATATATACTTTATGGGGTCGGCCACGCCTACTTATGGATGTTACATACATTTGCAGCTGTCACAAACTCAATATACTCTTGATACTCAATGGGCATCGAGTATAAAAATTATTTGCAGATAAGCCAAATAGTATAGTATTTACATAGTGCTCAATGGCAACTGTTTAAAACTAATAATATAATTTGCTAATCTATAGATTAAGTAACATATTGATAAGTTAACTTACAGATACAACAAACGGCAAGTAAACGTGCTGCATCCTCTGGTGGTGTACATTCCGGAAAGAAAGGTTTCAGCACATATGTACTGAATGTTAAGGCAACAATTGCTTGTGAACATGGGCGTACAATCATACATTCAATCCATAGACGTATAAATGCCATAAATGGTCCAAATGTTTCCATTATATAAGCATAATCTGCACCAGATTTTGTTATCATTGTGCCAAGTTCTGCATAGCAATAGGCGCCCACCTACAGATACAGAGAGAGAGAAGAAATATTTCAAGTGATTATTATTAAAGTTTTATGGCGCATTCAATTTCAATTTCAATTTCAATTTGTTGCTCAAAGTGCCTGCCATTACAAGCTCAAAATGTGCAGAGACCACGCAGCGTATACGTAATATTTATTGAATTTCTATTTAAGACAGCAACGCATAGCTACTGCTTTTGACGTAGGCGTGTCAAGCTAACTGTTAGAGTGACTGTATGCGAGTGTGTGTGTGTCTGTCATGTCTGTGCCTGTGTGTCTGTGTGTGTGTGTGTCTGCTGTCGTGTCTGTGGGAATTTCAATAATTTCATTAAAAGACAAAACGCTGTCAGCATTTGTAATTGAGTGTTGAGTCCTTTGACAGTCAGCGCCAGCAGTATATTAACGCTTACATTCCTCTTTCTCTATTTCTCTATTTTTATATCTATTTCTCATTTACAATTTTATTTACTCTTCGAATTGTTTTATATATATAATGATATATATTTATTTTTGTCTTGCACATCTGTTCACTGGCGCATGCCAGCGACAATAACAACAAGCAAGAAGCAACAGGTGTACGACCGGCTTACTTTACCTGTTTAACATTTGCATATCTAGCCATCAATATTTATGAGCCAAGCTAACCCAATGTAACCCCCCGCATGTTATACATATATTCATTAAAATTTTTCACAGCACTTACCATTGAGAATAGACCGGATATGACCCATACAATGAGGGCTAAATTAACACTGCCTGTATACATTAATACACCAGTGGGTGAAACAAAGATGCCCGAACCAATGATAGAGCCAACAATAACTGTACAGCCATTAAGTAAGCTCATTTTGGCTTTAAGTGTCACCTCACCAGCTGCATCGCCAGCATCATCATTGGCAGCAGCAGCAGCATTATCATTATCACCATTGGTTAATTTAGTTGTTGCATCGCCATTGCCATTGATTATAGAACTTTTACGTGATGAATTCTTGCGATTAAGTGATTCAGTTTCCATATTTGCAGTTAATGAAATTCTAATGCCTGAAAAGAGCGTAGAATAAATTATTATAGAAATTTATTAGTTTGAGCAATGGGAAATTTATTGTTAATCCCCCGAACGTAGTTAAAACTTGACATGCGTTCAATCAACGATGTAAAATAAACAACAAGTTTCTATTTTAATTTGAATTTTATGGCTTATTAGTACAAATGTTTACGCTATATGCATGTGTGTGTGTATATATGTGTGTGTGTGTAATTCCAGAGATAATAAACGTTTCATTGTTTATAAATATATTTTGGTAATTTATATGAACCATTAAATTTGGTTTTTTCTTTTTGCTTTCCTTTCTTTTTTTTTTTTGGCTATAATTAGCTATGCACAACTACACTGCCATTTAAAGAGTTGCTTAGCTAATATATGCAGTAAATCACAAGACAATTATACATGAAATTCCAGTGACTAATTGTTTTATACTTCATTGTATAACATTTGCATATTTAGCGCAGCGACAAATTAATTAAACCTTTTTTTTTTTATTAGCACTCAGCGAACATCTTAGTTTTAGCTAGTTTACACTTATTGCTCTACATATAGTGTATAATCTAGAATTTCTTTAGTCAAATTAAAGCTGAGCTCAATATATATTTGTAGCTCCTTCAAGTCTTTGAGTGAAAGGCAATTTAAGGTCATTGCCCAGCGTCAAAATGAAAAAATGATTTTTTTTTTTTTTTTTTTTGCTACATTTTGCTAGAACAAAACTTAAGCCGACAGTTGATGCGTTGTGTGTGTGTGTGTGCTTGAAAGTACACACTGTGCTGTACCTTTCCATAACACTAGACAACAAAACTGTAAAAATCAATATATAATTTTCTAGTTTTATTCTTCAAAATTTTCATTTTATACAATTTTTCTTTTTTTTCTTCTTCCGCAATTTGTATTTTTGTTTATTTGTTTATTTATTGTCTGACTTTGAGCTAGAATATTTTTGGTTGTCTAGTGTAATCAGTGCTGACCCCAATTATCAGCTATACAGTTCAGAAGCACGATGAGGAAACACGATGAGCTGACTGACTGCCAAGCCAAGCCGAGCCTCAGTCGCTTGTACTGAGAATTAAAGAGAGTTCGTTAAACCACAAAAAAATGTAACAAAATAAAATGTTGTATAAACTCAAAAACTCTGATAGATATAGATTTACTGATTGACCAGCACACAAACACTGATTGATGACGATGACGATGACGATGACTGCGCATGTTGCTCTATAAAATATACAAATGTGTAAATATTTTCTTTGATTTTCTTCTTTTTTTTTTGAGCCAAACTAACAGTTCAAGGCTAAAAGAAAAGCAAAGTTAATATATTGCCTGTATCTGTGTCTGTGATTAGGTCACACGACATGTTTATTTAAGCTCTGCAATATATATATGTATATGTATGTACGACTATATAAAACTTTAGTTACGTTAGTTGTATATGGCCGGACACTTCCTTCAAAGCAAGAACCGGCACTGGGCAGTACACGCTTTGCATATATTAGCATAACATCAAAAGCGAGAACAACAACAGATGCATAAAATAAAACAACAAAACAAGAAAATGTTATTTAACTATTGAGCGACAGGTATCAAAGCATAGAAATAGAAATAGTAAAAAGAGAAAAAAAAAAAAAAAAAAAACAGGTGAATAAACTAATGAGCTTCAGCTTTAGCTTGCTAGTGTTACATGCCGGCCAATCATACATTCTACTAGTCTTAGGCGCCTCTTTCTCTCTCTCTCTCACTCTCTCGCTCTCTCTGTCTCGCTCTTTACTAATTAGCTGTCTAATATTAATATCTTTAACTTTATAGTTGAGCAACCAAGCGCAGCGTAAAGTTGAAACATTAGAAAAGTCACACAAAAAAATTTACCAAAAAAAAAATTTACTGCTGCAAGCAATTTGATTGCTGACCACAGACAGACAGACAGACAGACAATTATTGCTATTTTGGTATTTGGCTTTTTTCTTATTTTTCGAATGGGGAAAACAATAAAATGTTGCTCATAGAATTATAATTTGCAATTGCAGCATATCTTAGTCATAATTCCATGTAATTTGAGCATGTGAAAGGAAAGACAGACACAACGTACAGTGGCGTACGGCAAGCTTTGTGAGCTTGGATATCATTCTCCCCCCCACCCCTCCAATTGATTTTGTATACAATATTTTTTGCTTTAATTTAATTCCCCTTGTCCCCCCCCCTATGTCTTCATCCTGCTACTGCCTGCCATATAACTGTAGTAATTGGTATTTTGTCAGAAAAAAACAAAAAAACAATAGATATTTGCAATTTTATTAAAGCATTTAATGGCTAACAGCTAACAGTGTATAGTGTATATTTGGCCATTAGCACAATCATGCCTTTCACTCTGCCCTTAAAACATTAGCAAAAAGCATTGGCCCAAATTTCAGTTATACGAGTATGAGGCTAAGGTCTAACAATACAATATTGATTCATTGGATTTGTTGGATTTTATAGCAGATACACACACACACACACACACACACGCACACACACACACAAAAACACATATATATAGAAATATACGCATATGGGAATCCATTAATTTTGATACAGTAAACAACAATAGTTGCTCTTTTTTTTTCTTCTTCTATGTTTTAGCTTTCTATCTCTGTATATAACAGAGAGAGAGAGAGAGATAGACATATACATATATATATTTGTATATTATAAATATCTAAAGCTCATTGCTGCCTGCCATTAATTTTCCAACGGACCAGGTGCCTCTTAATTATATTCAAATTTCATTTTATTCTATACAAAATTTGACTAGCTAATAAAGTCATTATGGCAATGTTGACTATAGCTTAGCTATATGATTGTATGATTAGCAACGCTTCAGTCTAAAGTTATGACTTCTTTTTAAAGAACTTTTTCAGCATTGCCTTCATTTCATTGTGTTAATTTCAGCTTTTATCTAAAGGTGTTAATATATATATCTTCTTTTTTTTTGTAACTTTGCACACGAATTTTGAGTTCTGTTTTTTTTTTTTTCATTTTTTATTTGTGTTTGCCGAAATAATGCGCTGTATATATAACTTTTATTTTATATATATATTTCTTTGGCTTTTTTTTGTCACTGTTTTTTATATTCTCCACAAATAAATGAAAATATTTATTAAATAAATAATGTCTCTTTCATACAAGATTACACACAGACACACTTGTTATAATAATTCTTTATATGAATTCAGACGACTGACTCTACCTTCTGAGAGAATTTATTCGTATAACTTTATACGCGTAGAGTTAAGAACGCCACGAAACCGAAAGGGAACCGCACGCAATCAACGAGTACAGCAGACTGACAAGAGCGTTGACTGTTTCGAGGCATCTTTGAGGCGTATAATCTCTGCCCTGCCTCGGCATAGTTGACTTTGAGTATCACCTACAACTACTTTTACTACTACGATGCAGCTTTACGCTCTGTGTAAAATTGTAAAGCTTTGTTTTGAAGCTTGAGCTTTGCATGTATGTGAGTCAGCAAAAGCTTGCTGCGTGCTCATGCTGCTGCTGCTCATGCTGCTGTGCTACGTCGAACTTGTTAGAGGTCGCTTTGAGAGGGCTCGTTCGTTTCTAACCGGCATTTTGTGAATTTTGAAATCAGTTTTTTTTTTTTTTATTTTTTTTTTTGTTTTGTACCAAAAACAAGTTTTTGACGCTACGTTTTGCTGCTGTGTGTTTGATTTTCAACAGAATTTTTTTTTTTTTTTTTTATTTTGTTTTGTTGCCGTAACAAAGATTTGTTGTCGTTGTTCTTTTCTCTTAATGTGTTTGCTTTTAATTGTTGAACATATTCTGCAGCAAGGCGGAAAATAAAAAGATACCCGCTGCCTTTTTCTTTTCTTTTCTTTTTTATCTAACAGATACTCTTGTATACAAACACTAATTAGCAAGAATGCGTTGCTCACGTGTTAGTTATCATATCATATCTTACGTTTATTCATAACAATCTATGGCAAAAGATTACATTGCTTCAATTGTATAAAGTTCAAACTGTACTTGCAGCTGTGCGTTCTTCTTTCACTTTTTGTTGATAATAGATACAAAAGTATCTTTTACATTAGTTGCCTAAACAAACACAACTCGTTCGCATATGCAAAATGTTTATAATTGAATGTATCCGGCATAGAATGTAAAATCTGTGCAGATAATGTGACAATTGCTTGTTGCAATTCCTTTAAATCGACCACGCAATATTTTTTTTTTTGCAAATTCTTTAAAGAATTTTATTCATATTATAATTCGTTTTATTCATGAATCGTTGCATTCATTCGTCTTTCTTCTTTTTGGCTTAATTGAATACATTAGCTGCTACTGCTGCTACTGCTGCTGCTACTGCTGCTGCTACTGCTACTGCTACTGTTGCTGATGTCTACAATTCGTCTGCCAAGCGAGAAAGTGATGAAAATTGATATTGCTTAATCTTCTGTGTGTGTTTATTAGGCAATTCTGCATGTGCTTAAATTAGCGACAATTGACAAAAGCGTCTGAAACGTCATTGAGCGAGCGTGTTACTTATTTTAGTATGCGCTTAATATACGCAAGATAATCGCTGACTTAAGTTCTATCTATATCTATATGCTGTGCCTGGAGATTTGTCTGTTTGTTGTTGCTGTTGTTGTTGTCTGCTGTTGTTTTATTCTATGTAATGTGACGATTTGTTTATGTTGATATTGAAGTATATTTAATAGATTCTTAAGATTTCCTCATGTGTAGCGATGAGTCTCTCTGCCGCTCTCATACTCCTTCTCTCTCTCTCTCTCTTAAGCATGACAATAACGAATGATCAGCAGATATTCAGCAATTGCAGAGTTATAACTTACGTTTTCAACAATTAACATTAGGATAACCGGTATTCTTATAGTACATATATACATATATATATATATATATATAGCTACATTTAAGTGCTAATATAGCTTGGCAAAACGTCAGAGTTTCGTATGAATTCAAATGACTTTAACTGCTTTTAAAAACAAATATGATTACATAAAGCTAAACTCAACGTAGACAAAACTTAATTTAACTTTTTGTTTACATTTTAACTGTTAAATAAATTAATTATATTCAAGAAGTGTAGGGCTGTCTGGGGGGGATGTTATACTTCTACTGCAATATAAATAATTAAAAAAAAAATAATTATAAAAGTTCAAATTAAATTCACTGCAAAACTCTCAACGACAAATTCTCTCTCGAAAAAAAACAAATGCTAATAAATTACATGCTCAGCTCTCAACGTAAGTTTAATTTATATACATAAATATATTAAAATATTTCGATATTTGATATTCGATACAAACATAAGTTGTTGTACAATGTCGACACAGCTCATGACTGAGCAGAGTATTGAATATACATTAATTTTCAGATTGATGCTAATCCCAAGCTTTTCTGAGATGTTCATGTGGTTTCATTATAAACTCACAGTAACAACAATAACAGCAACAACAATAACAATAAGAATTAAAATCTCATGTTTCACATTCAATGTCTCTGAGCATATGACTCTTGCATATTGCATCAGACATAAACGTTTCGCAATATTAAATAATAAAAGATGAAGAAAAAATGTGTTTCTATTATATATTTTGATATGAAATATATTGCAAAGTGGCGCCAAAGTGTCTGCAAAACATTGACAACATTGTGACGTTTGAGTTTGAACAATGTTAAGTGTGTATGTATTGATGCTTTTATGTGTGGGTGTCAGCTTTGGGTCAGCTGTGACGTCATAGTCGCGCGCGCTTCTTTTGCAGCGCAGTATGAGAAGTTGTGTATCTGACGTATGCAAAGGCGTATAATATCGTATGGCCAAAAATAACTGTGCAGCCTGTGCGCGACATGGGCAAAAAAAAAGCAAAAAGAACGTAAGAAATTCTAACTACGCCTCAGGGTCGATTTGGTCTAGTTATAAATATCATATAAAGAATTGAAAGGTTTCATTTCTAGTGAAAACTTACGCTACAATAATAATTAATCAATTTTCAATGAATCGCAATTTTTTTGTTTTTTATTTGTGTTTTTTTTGTTGTCTATTTTGTCACCACTTTCACTTCTCAATGTCAAGGTCTCAGCATGTTTTTTCTCTTGTTATTCGCTACTAAGTAAAGTTAGTATATATATTTATTTAGTTGCTGTATTTTATTTAACTTTTAACGTTTTTCTTTCCCACGTAATATTTTTTTTTTATTATTTTTTTTCACACTTTTTCTGTTGCTATTTGCCGACAGTCAGTTAGCCAAATCACGTTGTAGATTTTACTCAGCACAAAAAAAGTCACTTGAAGACTTGTTTCCTTGTCGTGTCCACAGTTCACAGAATACTAAACTGTGCCAGCGCATGGCCACAGCATCAGCGTATGTACGCGGGAACAAGTAGATATCCGTGAGCATGAACCAGAACATGAACGTGAACTGTTCTCTGTCTGATAAGAGGGCGTTAAGAGCTGTGAAGCTTATACTCGTCATTTTGCAGACCAAGTATAAGAAGGAAAGAAAAAAGAAAAAAACAGAATATAAAAGTAAAAGAATGAAAAAGTTTGCATGTGCTTTAGTCCGTCACGTTGTGCTTCTTGTTTGTTGTTGTTGCTATAATTGTGCTCTCTGTGTGTTGGCTGAGTAAACCTTTTGCGTACTTCAAAAAATTATACGTTCCCTTTGTCTGAATTACTCTTTGCACTCCTCTTTTTTTTTTTACCTACGCGCTGGCATTCATCAAGGGTTTTTTTTTTGGGCAGCGACCTTCTCGTTCACAAATTATGCCAGGCAGAATTAAGTCAGATTTCTTTAGATGTATTTTTTTAGAGGGGGGTTCAACATTTGTTTTTGTCGTTCGTTTTGCGTTTTTGCTGTGGCACAATGTGCTTTTCATTGTTTCAGCGTGGACAATTTTGAGCCTGTTCAGTTGTTCAGCTGATTTCGCTTTTATTACTTTGGCTAAGGTCAAAGGGAATTATTTGTGCGCATGTTTCGATTTGAAATTTTCGTTAAGCTTTAAATTTTATTGATGTTTGAATTATATCGATAACGATAAAACGTTGATTAATTTCAGTTAAATTTACTAGTTGTACAATAACGGTTATTCTTAGCTTTCTATGCCACGTCAAGCAGCTTTTAACAGTGAGCGTTGTACTGCTTGTGCATTTTGCACTGCTTGCGAATTCTGCACTGCTTTATGGTTTTGCTGGTATAAGCAGTGCGTTGGTATTGCTGCCTGCCGCTAGATGACGCTGCTTAAAATGTAAGTAAATTACATTTATAATAATAAAGTAAATTAAACAAAATAAATTACGTTTAAAAATATATTTACATGAACCTGTACACATACATATTTATCTGCTGTAATTATATACAAACATTTTGTAACATATTTATAGCAATAAGATGACGTGTGAACTTATGCAAAGCGTGTGCTTCGCATCAATTTTTGATCCTGTTTTCGAATTTCTCATGCATGCTGTGAGCTTTTGTTCTGCGCTTAAGATACATGCACCAACAAACATACGTAAGCATAGCTCAATGTATTGATGGCTACGTTCATATGTGCCTATATGCATGTATGTGTGTGTGTGATTGTGTGTATGTGTGTGTTTGGGGCCAGCAACACCTTTACATTGTTGCACAACAATAAAAGCTTCAGTCGTGACGCTTATTAGTTTATTTTGCAGTTCGACAAAATCAATCATAGAACACCTGCTGAACTGCTGAAAAAAAAACATACACACATTTGTGCGCCTGCAGAATTTCATTTGTGTAGCAGTAGCAGCAACAGCAGGATATGAACGCATACTAAAATCATTGTGTGTGTGTGTGAGTGAGTTTTGTCATTGTCTATGTTCGCTCTATGTCCACACGTACTACTCGCATATTTTCTAAAAGTCCTTTGAACACGCTTTTCGCACTCTGACAACATGACAATGACAATTGTCCGTTTACTAAAATGAATCTTGATTTTGTTTTCAATTTTTTCTTTCTTTCTTTTAGCGACTAACAGCAGCAGAAGCTATTGGAATATGCCATAAATATATGAGTTGTGAAGCCAATAAAATTCCAAATTTTTTACATATTTATTGCTAAAACTCTTGATATTCAAATGAAAAATTGCAGCTGAAATTTCATATTGCTGTCATAGAAACGATCAGCCAGTAATTGAATTTTTTGTAATTTTTCTAAGTTTTTAAAGCTTTGCTGTTGAAATATTCAGCAATAGATTCTGGCAAAATATGATCAGTAATTATCAGACTATAATAACATATAGCTGTCATAGGTATGATCAAAAATTAAATTTTTAGCATGATAAACTTTTTTTTTTAAGTTTCCCTGCATATAAAATCATCAACATGTTGATCATAATTTTGATTTCTTATTTTTAAATATTTTATTTATAGTTTTTTTTAAGCTTAACTCTACAGCAACTGCTACTGCACTCTAAAAAATTCAAATATTGCCAAAATTTCGCTATTTTTTACTAATATCAACTGTCTGTCGTCTGTTGTCTGTTAACTGGCGGCAAAGTTGAAGGTTTTTCATAGCGATTTGCATTTTTTAATGGACTGTAACTGTAAGTGAGAGAGAGAGGGGGGCGTGGAAGAGGGAAAGAGTTGAGTAATATTGCTCATATGCATTTGGGCAAGTTGAAACTAGTTGGCATTTTGCATTTGCAACCATAACGTTGCATGCTTATCATCTTTCACGTGAACAAATTTCGACTAAACTCTTTACAGTGTCTGTGTTGTGCATGTCGATCAATGAAATGCTCAGTATCTACTGCTCACAGGTCTCAGTGCTGCATGCAGTGCTCCATGCTCAATGCTCAGTTTTGGCTGGCAGGTCTGACAAGTGAAACCTGGCAATAAGCTACTTACTCCGTACGTATGTATATGTATATGTATGTCTATAGACGGACGTAGTTTGCAGACGTAGTTGCTGATGGAGACGCTTGTCCATGATTTTTTTTTTTTTTTTTTTTTTGTAAAATTTATGCACTTCCTGACCGGAGCCACATGTGAAAGAACTGCAAGGCAGACAACAGACAGCATGCGGCAAACAGCATACAGTATGCGTTTGTTACTCTTGCTGCTTCTTCTTGGACTGACAATGAGCTGTAAATCGGATTTTGATAGCGTTCTACCACTGAACTCAACGGACCAAGTGAAACACTTGGTATTTATGCAGAGTGCTGTGCTTCTGGTTTTTGGATATCTTTTCTCCTTCCCACTATGCTAGGCTATGTTTGGGTTTTTTTTTTTTTTTTGCTCAGCTTATGGTAATTTGCATGAACTGAAAATCAATTAGAGGCAAGTGGAAAATATGTAAGAGAAATATTAAAGAAGTTGCGTGCAACAATCAAAACTTTACTAATTACAAACTTGACGAAAAATCAGCTTAATACAATAAACTGGCGACAATGGTTTTGGTAACCAGTTTCGGAAAGTGCCTTAAAGTGGCTTCATCTTGCCATCTCTTTGTCTCTCTCTCTCTCTCTCTCTTACTCTTATTAAGTCTTTCTACTTTTCTGTTTGTAGTCTGATTCAAAGTGAGAAATAAACTTGCGTTTTCAATTACCAAAAGGCAGAACCCAAAAGTCTTCTTAAGTTGAGTTGAGTTGAGCCTGCTGCCAGGCATCAAAGGATATGGAGAACGACAACGCCTTCTGCTGACAATGCGAAAATGTAAAGAGCAAAAAACACTTGAACACAGAACAGAAAGAGCACCAAAAAGCAGGCAGCAGCAGCAGCAGTTGATGATGATAATGTTGTTGTTGATGATGATGTTGAGTTTCTTTGGCTGTTGATAGCAGCATTCTACACTTTAGTATTGTGCAAGTCTTCAGCTTGTAGAATTCTTCAAAGTCGCATAATCACACAAATAGTTAGCAGTGTCAACGATCAATGATTTCATCATACATACATCAGGCAAAGAACTTTTTCATCATATTTTGTAATTCATAATTTATTTAAAGCCATGTGGCATGTGGCATGTGGCATGTGGCCCTGCTGAAGAGTAACCTCTCGGCATGTTGCAGACTCGCTTAAGATGCTGCCAAAGGATAAAGTTTATAATTTCATAGAGTTTCCCGCTCTGCTGATTTTTCCGGCGAAACATCGTCTTGAATTTATGCACTGAATTAATTATGCACGTACGTCGCGAAACGCAATGACTTTAGCTTTACCCTTAGCCTTAGCCTTGGCTTTGGCTTCCAACTGCGAATGCGGATGCGTCCGAATCCTAGCATGGAATGAGCGCGTCACTGACTAAGTGAAAAATGTTGGCAATGTTGGCAATGTTGGCGGCTCTCGTCTGTTTTTCACTGCTTACATTGTATTTCATAATGTTGCTGCCGCATTTAGAATAATTGTCTCCACATTGTCTGTGGCAAGTAGCAAGTGGCAAGTGGAAAGTGGCAAGTGGGTAAAAATTGAAACTGGCAATTCGCATGAAAAAGTTTACATTTTGCTTTTGGCATAAGCTTATAATGGATTTGTCAGCGTGCTGACGGGTTTCTCTTACTTTTTTCATTTGTTGAAATTTTGTTGCCTGCAAAATGCCTGCGGTTTGCAGTGTTGCTGCAACAACAAGCTTGCTGTAAACCATACAGCAGTTTATTATACTAACTGCAATGATGAGAGCTAATATAAATTATGGTTAGTTTTCACAGTCTCAGCTACTCTCTCTCTTTCCCTTTCTCTCTCTCTCTGTCTCTCTGTATATAAGTTGCAGTTAGCTGTTTAAGTGTTTGAGCGCATTTGCCTTCAGTAAAAGTTTTCTAAAGTTCTTGGAGTTCTTTGCTCTTTAATGAAAAGTTCAATGCTAGCTGACGTATAATATATATATATTAGCTATATATATAACATATTGCTATCAATGCTGAGTCAAAGCAGCTTGACGCTGCTCAATTGTTTGTCAAGGAAAAACCTTATCACTTACTCATGCATACAAAGCTACATTGTATATATGTATATGTCATGGCATGCTAAAATCTACAGCGATTGATCGTCACGAGCAACGTCAATTGTGAATCATGTTGTCGTTCAACATAAATAAATATCCCAGATTTTTTAGTTAGCAAATATTTTGATTTTTTTTCATGTTTTATGTATAGAAATGTAGGAATATATTTTTATTTAAATTTTTAAGAATTTTTAAAAAATATAAAAAATATAAAAAAAAAATATAAAATAAATAAATCACAAAATCAGCATAAAAAATTTTTATAAATAATTTGCAAAATAATTTAATTAAATTAAATATAAATTATATTTATTATATTATTGTATTTCCTTAAATTTTACTACTTTTCTCTATTTTCTCTCTTTCTCTTTTCTATTGTCTTTCTGCTTTAACTCAACTTAAGTTTTTCATTGTTTCAAGCTTAATGAAATTCTCCAACATTTAAAGCCAAGCGTAAGGTGCTGAAAATTGCTCAGATTTTACACCCACAATACGTGTAGATATATGTATATGTATGTATTATGTATGTAATGTATATGTATATGTATACAATGTATGTAATCACGATGTACTTAGAAACATTTATAGCTATGTATATATTGGGCAACATTTTCGTGTAGCTATTCACAGTCGCTGTCGCTGTCACTGTCACTGTCGGTGTTGGTGTCGGTGTGCTAGCGATGGCAGCATCAGCTGTCTGACTCGTTTATTTTGTGCCGTTGGCGGAACGTTGAAAGCAAATTGATATTATGTGGATTTGGCTTTCACTTCCTTGCTATCAATAGGCGAAATCCTTTTACAGCACCATGGCACTGGCACTGGCACTCGCAGTCGCAGTGGCACTCGACTTAAGCCAAGGATAATGATTATGTTGCGTAACGTGCAGCTTCACAATGCTAAATTGGCAGCAGTAGCAGAGAGAGAGAGGGCGAGATAGAGTGAGAGAGAGAGAGCAGCATATATAGAGTTACTTTTGCATATACAAGTAGTGCGAGACTAGGAACTGGGTGCGGGTTCGGCTTTCATCTGTCAGAATTTGTAATCGACAGACAATCGACGTGCGCTCAAGAACATAATGGAAGTTGAAGGGAATTTCAGGCATTGCAACTAATTGGGTTTCGCTTAACGTTTAGACAATGAGTTAGAACGAGACCACAGCAGAAGTAGAAGTAGGAGAAGAAGGAGGTGGAACAGCAGGCGACTGTCGATAGACGATAGACGGCAGTCAGTGCGTTAAAGTAGTTGGGTTGCCTTTTATATCTCTATTTCTTTGACTCATTCTCTCTCTCACTGTCTCTCTCTCTCTCTCTCTCTCTATCATTCTCCCTCTTTCTCTGCTTGTTGCGTGTCTCAGTGCCACTTGATTGGAAAATCAAACTAATTAAAAGATTTCAATTAAACGTCGAGCTGAAAATGTTACGACTTGGCGCTGTAATTCCATTAAAATGGCAAATCAATTTCAATAAATTTCATTTTAGCTTGCAAAAAGCGCACAAGGTGTGTGTGCACCACTTCAAGTCGCATTGGCACGCCCATTCGCCCCACAGTATTACACTAGCACAAACACAAAAAAAAAAATAAAAAGTGATGCTGCCATAGTTTGCTGATGCTAGCTAGCTGCTGCTGCTGTCGCTGCTGTCGCTGCTGGTGTCTGCCGGTTGCTGTTGCTGCTATTGCTATTGCTGTAAGCGTCATAAAACTGTTACATGCTGACAAATCTGTTAATTGAATCGAGAATCCAATTAAAACTTCAATTTTGCGGAAACTTTGTGCTTTTGATAAAGTTCAAGTGCATAAAATGGCCAACATGCGGTCAGTCGTTGATTTCATTTCACATGCTTGTCGCTTACTGACAAACTCATGATGCTTTTACATACAGTTTTTTTTTTGTTTTTTTTTGCTGCCACAAGCTTGTTGTGCAGATTTGTTATTTGCTTTGGCCAAGAGTGTAAATTCAATAATAAATTTTGTTTTAGCCGCTTTTGCTGACAACATTAAAGCACACTCGCATGCACACTCGCACACACACACAATTTGCTAATTAGTGTTTTCTGCCATTTACATAGTTTACGCCCACTATTCAGCTTCTCTCTTTCTCCCCTTCTCTCTCTCTTGCAGTCTCTATTGCCTATCTGCATCATCTGCACATTTTTGTTGTTGTTATAAACTGCATTTGTAAATTCGTATACGCAAAAATAGTCAAAGGAAAACCACAAGCTGCGCATAACTAACTGCAGTTGCTTTATTTGTGCTAACCACAGCCAAACGGTACGCCATGCCCCCCCCACCCCCCAGTGGCTGATGGAGCTGCGTCACTGAAGCAAAAATTCTATGTATATAAATTTTAAGCATGATAAGCAGTGAAATTAATATAATGTAAAAACTTAAATCAAAGTTAATTCAATTAATTATAAAAGTAAAATGTCTACAACTTCATTTTATAGCAAACATTTATTTTTTTAATATTTCATAAAAAAATCATAAAATAAAATACAAATTTTTCAGCTTCATATTTTTTTTTTTTTTTTTAATAATTTTTATATTAATTTTAATTTTTAATATGTTGAAGTGCTGCTCATCTCTGGCAATGACCACAATACAATACAACAAGTAAATGTTTAGCTCCGGTTACAAATTCCAAAACCTGCTGTGCAAAGCCCATTAAAATTGCATTTAGTGAAAATTTATCAGAGTATTGTGCAGAAAGGTAACAACCGCAGGCGCACTTTACACTCTGCATTCTGCACTCTGCACTTGACTGAGACTGGGACTGAAACTTGACTCGACATTGCACTAGCTACAAGTGTGTGCGTGCCCGGAAACGGAAATAGAATAATTCTGGTAGCACTCGAAATTCAGTCAGTTGCAATAGCAACAGGAATTTTCTCTCGTTCTCTCTCTATCTCTATCTCTATTTATATATATATATATATAGTATATATATCTAGTATCTCTTTCTACTAGTCTAACTCCTGTTCCATCTCTTTCATTCGCTCTTGTTTGTTTGTTTGTTTGTTTGGCTGTTTGGCTGTTTGTCTGTTCTGCCTGGAGGCCAGGCGTTTATGCAAATGTTTGGCCCCCAAATGCTTTAACTAAAAACACTTTAACCGCATTCACCTTGGGCGAATGCTTGTTAGTAGCTATTGAAATCAGTAGAGACACCCGCACACAACGCGTCATGGCCGAGTTCCTGCTGCTGCTTCTCTTTTGCCTCCTTTGTCTCTTTGCTACAAACTCTACAGTAACTCCTGCTACTGCTACTGCTGTTGCTGCTATTGTTGTTGTTGTTGCTGCTCCGTTGCCCAAAAAGCCGTAAAATGCCTGCAAGTTACTGCCGTGCCCAACTCTTACAACAAATGGCTGTTGTTGCCGTTGCTGTTGCCGTTGCCTTTACCGTTGCCATTGCCATTGCCGAAAAATGTTTCATTGCTTTGGGTGCTTGAAGGTTCAGTTTTGCCTGGCTTATAGTAGGATTCGGCAATGGCAACAGCTATTGCTAGCGGGGATGTTTTTAGCTAGCAACTGTAACGCCACACCTCGCTGAAAGTCAGACGCGTCTCTGTCTCATCGTCTCTTTCTCATGGCACCATGAGTTGCCATTATATGGAGTGTAGCATACCGTAATCTCAATTCAGTCAAAGGTTTGCTACAAACCAACTGAACCACACACACACACACATATATATTACGACTCTTAGTCTCACTTCTACTAGATATCTCTCTCTCTGTTTCTGTCTCTCTCTCTATCGCTTTCTCTCTCTCTGTCGCTTTCTTTATGTTTAAGCCGCCAACACTTTTGCGTGTTTATTATATAAGGTCGTGTCTGTTCTTGGTTGCGTTTCCGAGGGTTGATACATTTCCGACAGCATAACTTTTACTTCTTTCTATGCATGTGTATGTGTGTGTATGTGATAACTTTTCTAGATGAACTCGTCAAATCACATATTGCTTGATTAAACACATTACAAAAGAAAGAAAAAAAAAACTGAACAAACAGACGTGACAAAAGTTACATAGGAAACTTAATGAAATTTTAAAGTGTCAACAAATTTATGAGATTTCTGCAAGATGTATCTATATTATATATCTATAGTTATATATCTATAGTTATATATCTATAGTTATATCTGTTATATAAAGTAAATCAAACTCAATATCAAAAAATTACTAAGAATTTTATATTACTGTTAAAAAAAAATAAATTTTTTATTTTCAAGTCGCGACTTTGAACAAGTTTCATATGTTTTCATTGTAATTGTTAACTGTTACTTAGCGCTTTTTAGCAAACACTACGCAGCAACAGTAACACTAAGAAGAAAAATAACAACAAGAACAACAACAATAGCAAAGGGCAAGACAAGCATGAGCTGGTGAAAACAAAACAAACATTTTCTCTCACGAAATTTATCGTTTGCATAAATTTGCTTTATTGCCTTTGCTGCTGATCCTTGTTGTTGTTTCGTTTTGTATGTGTTTGTGTGTGCAGAAAGTGTAACTTTCGTCGGCAGACCAAGGCAAGGCCACCAACAACAACAGAAATAACAACAACAACATGCATGTGCCTGGCAAATGTGGCGAGCAAAGTTTTCCATTATTCAATTTAACTAATGAAACTGAAAATTCATTTTACCACATTAACACACACACACACACACATACACATATACACATACATAGTCATAGCCACATAGAAATAATAGCAAGAACATATATATATATATATATACTATGACAGGAAATGAAAGCCGATGCCACCCGCAGGACATGTGTGCGTGTTATTTTGTTACTGTTCTAATTCTGCTGCTTGTTGTTGCTATAAAACGCGAAAATTTATATTTAGACGGCCAGCAAGGACAACACGACAGATTTCACTCATTCGACATTGGACACTTGGACATTGGACATTGGACATTGGACATTGGATACTGCTGCCGGCCTATTGTTTGGGCCATAGAGTGTTGGGCAGCGCCCTTCAACCAAACAAAATGTGGCGGCATTTTAATAATTAAGCATACTTTTGGGCGTTTTCATGTCCATTTGGAGTGTCTGGCGGCTCTTTTGTTTAATGTGGCGACATTTCGCCTTATAAATTATGTGACCAAATGTGCGTTCAGTTCATTTATTTTCCCTCTGTCGCTGTCGCTGTCGCTGTTGCTGTTGCTGTTGCTGCCACTGGGTTATACATAGAGTCGTGCTAGTGTTGGGTGACTCTTTTACTTGCCTTTGGCTTATGAGATTTATGTGCGCAGATTTTAATGTATTTATGTTTGTACCTTAAATTTTTATTGCATTCATTAATTGTTTATGATGAGGAATTTCTAAATAAATATGTGTTGGGGGACAATAACAATAACAATACTTTTATGTGTAATTCATTCATTAGCATCGTCATCGCCCTCATCAACATCATCATCATTATCATCATCATCATCCTCATCATCATCAACATCATCGCCAACATCATCGTCATCATCATCACCATCGTCGTCATCGTCATCATCGTCAACGTCGTCTTCGTCGTCGTCGTCATCATCATCCTCATCATCATCACCATCGTCATCGTCGTCGTCGTCGTCTTCATCGTCGTCGTCGTCCTCATCGTCCATATCAATATTGGCAGGCGCAGCGCAGGCACACGGACTACCGCCGCTATTAGTATTTGCTTCAAGAGTTACCTCATCGTCAGCATCATCAGTCTGTTCATCACTGTCTACCGATATGACTTCACATTTCGTTTCCACATGATCACCATTTCCCAATTCTCGTCGCTGTACACAGGTGACTGGCTGTGGTATTGGTAACTTTTTCTCTCGTATACCATCACCTGGCTTGCGAATCTCTGTAGATGTTTTCATTTGTTTTGGAACAGCAATCTCTTTCCGAAATGCACCATCTTCGCCAGCTTTACGTCGGGCACCCGATGCAGTGGCTGCCTCAAGTTCCTCAAAACTTGTACTTGGCTGAAGGGAAGCCATAGTTTTGGGTTCAATGGTTTTTTCATATTCGGTAAAGTTAAACAATGGTGGCATACGACGTCCATTGGGTAATTGTTGATTGGGATCTTGTCGGAGTTCATCAAAGAAGGGATGAGCGCATGCCATTAGTGGCGTGATGCGATCATTTGGCGTGTAGGTGAGTAATTTGGAAACCAAATCGATTGCCTCAGGCGGAGTTCTAATACGAAAAACTTTGGACCAGGGATGCGGTTTTAATTGTGGTAACTGAAGCTGCTTATAATGTGGATTCATGGCATGAAGTTCTTCTGATGTTGGCGTTCCCATTACCTTGACAATTTCAACAATTTGATCAACACCGGAATCACCAGGAAATATTAGCTGTCCCAATAATAGTTCAGCTAATACACAGCCAGCACTCCACATATCAATTTTCGTAGTATAATGAATAGCTCCAAAGATAAGCTCCGGTGAGCGATAGTATCTTGAACAGATATATGAAACATTCGTATCACCGGGGATTAATTGTTTAGCGCTCCCAAAATCGCATAATTTAAATACACCGGATTCGGCATCTAATAACATATTCTGTGGTTTTATATCCCGGTGACAAAACCCATAGCTATGCATATAAGCAAGGCCCCGGAACATTTGATACATATACAATCTAATATAATTAACGGGCAGGGTTTGCTTTGCTCGTGCATACTGACGCTCCACTTTGTATAGAGTTTCAGGCATATAATCCATGACTAAATTAAGGTAAACTTCCTCACGCTTTTCACCGCTCGAATAAAAGAAATATCTTAAACTGACAATATTTTGATGATTCAATTTTCTCATTATTTGTAATTCGCGATTCTTAAAGCGACGATCCTGAAGTACCTTTTTTATGGCAATCTGTTCATTGTTTGGTAATAGCTTGGCAAGAAATACAACACCAAAGCTACCATTACCAACAACTTTGCTGTCCGTATAACTGATTTCGACCATTGAGTCCGGTCCATATCCGACAGTAGCAACTACTGTGATTATTTTATTGCTCATGGTTGAGTTCTTGGTTGTCATCTTGTAGGACTTTATATGTCTGAACTCTTCGCAATTGCTTTGCTATGCCTTTAATCGTTGTTTTTATTTGGAGAAAGCAAGTTATGTGGACCTAATATATGAGGTGAACCTATAATATCCGACCTTTGAAGACATAAGTGTACTGCCAAGTGTTATTCAATAGTTTGTTAAATTTCAATCAAGCTGTTTTTTATTATTATTATTATTATTTTTTCTTTACAGCTATGTATATAGGTCAAGACCCACTATGATTACGTGTTTAAATCCAATTTTCTTTGCAAACAAGAATTTCATATATAATATATTAATTTTCATACATATCAATAATAATTTATATACATGGATTTTATACTTACACTTTTTGTATTCTTTTTCCCCATTCATAAATACGTCGAATATTTAAATCAACAAAATTCGAAATTTTCTAAATTAATAAAATTTCATATAGAAATTCCGTTTTTTTTTTTTTTTTTATTATTTTTGCTTTGAATAAGTGCGATAAGCATTGCTTGCGATTACCTATGAAATGCCCACATTTAACCCATAAATATCACAAAACGATGAGTGTTCAGATTTGGAATCAGACTTTTATGCGGGCATTATATTTTTATTTTATTATTATTTTTTTTTTTTATAGACTGAAACGATCAGAACTGAAACTTAGTCAATATTGAGACTTCAAAGTCGTCAGATCGTTATATATTATTAGTGCTGTGTATTCGCGTTTATATTAAGTCAATATGGGTTGCGGTTCCGAAGTCTCTAAATTTTTACTCCTTGTGTTTAACAGTGTTTGCATGGTAATTATTTTTTTTCAAACTAAGTTTTCGATTGTGATAACTTATGATGGACACTGAAGATGCTTCTTTGAAGTCACATGATAAATTGTTATATTAGCATATTATTTGCAGATTTTATAGTTCCATAAAATCGATCATGTTGCAGCAGTTCTGCAGTTATTTATTGCTTGCGGTGATGTTGATTATTCTTATTTATATATTTCCATATGTTGCTATGAATAACAACCAGAGAATTATTCATAGCACATTACAAAGTATGCATAATAATATGTATTCACATAATACTGATTTAATCCAGTATTCACATGGTTCAATATGATTCAAGGGTATAATATTAGCAGCAAATAAATGTAACAGATCGACAAAAAGTCATGTCCACGTTCATGAGTGTATAAGAATTAAATTCTTCAAATTGCAAATATTAAACATCGATCATATCGAAGATAACCTAAAATGTGGGAAAAAAAAAAAACATTAATATACATATATTATATATTATTTTTAGATAATTGGTGCTACAATGGGAGCATTTGGAATTTACATGGCACTGGAAATTAAAGATTTTCAAAATTTACATGAATCCTGGATCATGAATACCGTTGCCTATGTAACGCTTATTATTAGCTTTTTAGTATTCATAGTGCCGTGTATCGGTTGCTGCGGTGCCCTAACTAACAAACCTGGAAAGTTACGCTTAGTAAGTTATAGTTAGATATTTGATATAAATATAATAATGAATTTCATTTGCCATTTTTGCAGTTTTCATTGTTAATGTTTATATTATTTGTTGTACAATTGGTATTTATCATTTTTGTTTGGACGGAGGAAGAGAAACTTAAAGACGCTTTCGGAAAATATATACAAAAAATTTGGGGCGAAAGCAAACATAACAAGCATTTAGATCAGGGCATTCACTTTTTTGAAAGAAAAGTAAGTGAAAAAAATATAAAATAATATATATATATATATATTTATATATATATATAATTTCAGGTAAAATGTTGCGGTTTAAATGGACCTGATAGTTATAAAGCAGAACACACAATTATTCCTTCATCCTGCTGTGGTCTAGAAGGTGAACAAGTTTGTCCCGATGATAAAACTTTTAAATCAGGTTGCTTAGAAAAAGTTGTTAAGGGATTGGAATCAAATATAACGCCAATTAAATTTGGTATTTCGGGTGCATCTGTCGTCATGGTAATTGTTGCAAAATTTTATTACAATTTTTTTATATTTATTAATTATTATTTTTTTTTTTATTATTCCTACAGCTTATAGTTAGTACAACTGCTAATTATTTGGCTCATAAAATACAACAAAGAGATGATTTTATATATGAATAATTTTTATTTTAATTTATATTCATATCAGTTTACAGTTACAGCATTCAATTTATGCTTATTTATTTGTTTTTATTATTTATACTTACCAAATGTGTATTTTCATTTTTTTATGAATAATAAAAAAAAAAAAAATGTCTGAAAATATTTCAACATTAAAGCTACGTTATGTAGCAAAGAAAATGAAACTATTAAGTTGCAACTTCTTTCGTTAGAATAATTATATATTCTTATCATTTCATTGTTTCTTATAACTCAAGGGTTGATTTCATGATTTTTGTTGTCGTATAAGTTTTATCATTTGAAATCCCAATGCTACATTTTCATGTTTTACATTTCGACTTTTGTCTTTTACCCTTTTTGTTTTGTTTTTTGTCTAGTTACCACTTGCTTATCAGAGCAATGCCATTGTTTTCTTTCTTGTCTTTTGTTTTTTCTTCTGTTTTAGCCTTTCAGTTTTTTTTTTTTTTTTTAGTGCTTTTTGCGCTTTTGAAGTGACCCTGGGGTCAGTTATTGTCAACGATTCTCCTTGGGGCTATAGTGAAAATGATGATGATAATAATAATAATAATAATAATAAGATGCTTCAAATCGCTTTTTTTTTTTGTTTTGTTTGTATAAAATGCTTTTATTTGCAGTTATTTTGTTTATTGTATATCGCATATATTAGATTATATCATATATATAATATAAAGTGATATACACTCAATGTAAAATCTTGTTAGACACAGATACACATACATACATGTTTAATATAATATTAAATATATATAATCGTAAATGTTAAATTGTAAATCGTTAAATGTTAAATCGTTTTATAGTTATTCATATTGATGTTGGATACCATGATTATATGTGTATTATATTTATATATGTTATATCATGATTAAACACTAAATACTAAAAAAAATTAATATCAACTTACAAAGAATACAAATATAATATGTCATTATACGTATTTATATAATAATAATAATAATATTATTATTATTATAGTTGACAGTTCTAGTTTAAACACATAAAAAAAACTTTTTATTTATTTTATTTTATTTTTTGCTTTTCTTTTTTTTTTTTAATTACTTTCCATAGTGGCAGTGAATTTTTTTTTGTGTTTTTTTTTTACTGTTTTATTTATTTAGTATAATATTAAATTAGTTTGCATTTTATTATAATTATTATATGTATTCATTTTGTTGTCTAATAAGAAGTATAAAGGAAATGGCTAAAATAGATTTCTATTTACACAATAAGCCAACATACATACATATGCACAACCAGAACAAAAGCAAACACAAAAATACACACACAGACAGAGAGAGAGATAGAAAGAGAGACATGTGTATACATTGAAAATTATACAAACATTTGTGCACAAATTAGTTGCAAATGATTAAACTAAATTGACCTTAAAATATGGTCAAAAATTTGTATAACATACATATGTATGTGCATGTCTCTCTCTCTGTGTCTGTGTGTGTGTGTGTGTGTGTATATTTATTTGCTCTTTTCTGGGTTGCGCTTACATAAATATTATTGAAATTTGTTGGACGCTGTTGGCATAAGTAAGTAAGTTGTTTATTTTTATTATATCTAGTTTTATTCATTGCGAGAACATACAAATATATTCTATATATAATAATATGTAATAGTTATATGTTATAGTATATTATAGTATGCTTTAAGTATTAGTATATATCTATATATATATAGTATATATATATGTAGAGTTTATAATGTACCATAAATAGTATGTTGTATATGTAATATATAATTTTATTAAAATTACATTTTATATGATACTAAATAAATTTTATTTGGCTTTGCTTTTTTCTCATTTTAATTTCCCGTTGATGTAAAATTGAATTTTACATAATTTTCTCATGCTGCTTACTTGTACGGCATTATTTGAATGCGTATCAAATTGGTTCTTAGTAGTTAATAAAAAAGCATATTTAATTTACTTGCAGGCCATACATACGTACACACACACACACACACACATGTACAAGACATATAAAACACATACGCACACAAGCATACATACATACATATATACAGACATACAGACAGACATACATATTTGAGCAACACACGCATAACAATAAAATTTTATATTTATCGTTAACGATTTCCTTGTGCAGGAAGCGCGAGTGTTTTTTTTTTGCCCATCTCTCTCTCTGTCTCTCTTTGCTATCTGTTTATGTCTGTGTATATGTATGTATGTATGTATCTGTGTGACTAAGCCTCAACGTACAAATATACTCGTAAGCATAAATATTTTGTGCTGCCTGCCTTCAAGCGTTTTTGGCTATAGACTCAAGCTTGAAGCCTGAAGCTTTTGCTTTTGCTTTTGCTTCAGTTTCAGCTGTCTGTGGCTCTCGCATATTTTAATAAATTTTATGCCGTTGAAATGCGCGCCGCTTATCATTAACGCACAATTTATTTTTGCTTTTATGCCAAACGGCATTGTTGTCTCTCTCACTCTCTCTCTCTCTCTCTCTTGTTATTGTTGATGTTCTTGTTGCGTGCCACTGCTGCTGCTGCTGCTTTTTATCTGTAAATGTATCTGTAAGCTACATTTGCTTTTTGGCTTTTTGATTATTTGCTTCGCATCTTAAGCTATTCCGAATTTCGTTTTCTTTTTTTTCTTTTTTTCGTTTTTTATTTTTCTTTTATTTTTTATTTTTTTTTTTAATTTTATTTTCTTTTTTGTTTCGTTTCCGTTTTCGTTTTCATTTTTTTTGCATACATATTTAAAAATGTTTTGCTTAGTTAATTAGTTTTTAGCACAATTTGATTTTAAATAAACACATACACACACACACACACACACACACAGACTTACATATACACAAAAGACATACAAATATATATATATATATTTATATGTATATATAATGAAATTCAGTACAGACATTATCTATTTACATGTTGGCATAATGTACATTTAATTTGCAACGACAAAGCCCGCAACGTTACGTTGTTGTCGAGATAAAGTTTCGCTCAACTTTTGGCCCAGCGGCTTTTAAATGTTGTTTATTGTTTGTTGATGTTGATGTTGGTTTTGCTTTTGCTTTTGCTACTGCTACAGCTACTACTAGCAAGCTCTCTTGTGTGGCTCTGTGGCTGCTACAACTACTTTTGTTACTGCTCTCTGCTGCAGCTGCAGCAATAGTTGTAGTCGTAGCATACTTTTGTGCCAGCGCCCGCATGTAGTTTTATTTAACTTTGCACTTACACGCTGTTGTTGTTGGCTGTTACTTTACTTATAGCCAGGCTTGCTCCTGTTCGTAGATTTGTTGTTGTTGTTGCTGCTGCTGCTGATGTTGAAGTTGTTGCTGCTGTTGCTGGAGCCAAAGTTTGCAGAATGCTGTTGGTGGTGGTGCTGAGGCGTTAATATTGCCAGCTGCTATTACTGCATGCTCCATGCTCTTGCTGCCATGGGCGTGGTCGTTGTGGGCGGACATTGGCTATTGCAAATTAAATTTAGCTAATTCTCACAATTCTGTGCTCATTTCGCTTACAATTGCGCTCTGCATTGTTGTTGTATTCCATTGTAATTGTTGTTGTTGTTGTTGTAGAAAGAAGAAAACAAAACAAAAAAAAAATATTGTGAATTTTTGAAATGCATATTAAGAAAAAGTTTTAATTGTTGATGCCGCATATGCTTAATTAAAGTTTTAAAGTATTTTTGCAAGTGTTTGAATCAGCAAATGTGAATGTACGAGTGAGTGTATGAGTGTACAATGTGAATGTTCTGTGTTTGTTAGTTTGATTTTTTTTTTTTTTTTTTTATAATTTTACAAAAATTACTACTGTGCGTCTTGGTTATGCGTAGGGTGTGTGTGGAAGGAGTCAAGGATTTAAAGCATTACAAATATATTTATGAGCAGCTAAAGGCATTAAATTATATGCTAAAAGCACTTAAACAAATAATATTTGTATTTTTCTATAATAATTTTCAAGTACTTATTTCTTAGGTTTTTTTTTTTTTTTATTATGTTAGTTGTTGGCTTTTATGCTGCGACAGTACAACGATTTTTAGGGGCGCCACAACAACTTATACACAAACACACACACACACACACAAATAATTACTTAATTTAATCATAAACCAAAAAAAAATAAGAAGAAACACAAAGAAAGAAAAACATAGAGAAACTGAAACACAACACAAAAAAAGAAAAATAAAAATAAATAAAAAAAAAAATGTCCAACACATAATTTTAGGCGCAGAGTTTTGCCGACTTTTTATATAGCCATTCATGGGCTTATCTCTCGAGTAAAGCGAGCGAGAGTGCGTCAAATTTACGAATGCCACTGTGGCAGTTTCCACATTTTCAATGTTTTCTTTCCTTTTCCTTTTTCGTTCATTTTCCCTTCAAAAATATTGCGTAAACTTTCAGAGAATTGCTTTTGTGTGTTTTCATTTCATGCCACATTTTTGCGTGTGGCACGACCCAAGTACAAAGTCGCGAATCAATGGTTGAAAAAAAAAAAAAGACAACAAGAAGAAAAAGAGAATTGAATGGGCAACCAGTCCTTTTGCTTATACACTACAAGTACACACACACTCACACACACACACTCTCATACAGACACCTTGTAACTATTTTATTATACAGATTTTCATTATACAGATTTTGTCTAGACTCTAGACTAAAATCATTTTCTTACTACACAAATAAATATATTCTATACTATAATCAAATATTTAAATTAAAATGTTTTGAATTTCGTAAATAAATGTAAAGAAAAGAAAATTTCATTGTCACAAAAGTGTATGAAAATGTTTGCCAGACAGCAGATTGTATTATATTATATTGCAACTACAGACAAAAAAAAAAAAATAATAGAGTATTTTAACTTTCACATTTCTATTGTCATAACCTCTTTTTTTTTTTGTTGGTTGCCTGTGTCCCTGAAATATTTTTGTTTTTACTTTCATTGTTTTTTTTTTTTTTTATTTTTTTGCGTGCTTTTGGCTTTGTTTTTGTTTATTTGGCTCCAGAAAGTATTTGTGCGATATGAAATTTTTGTGCGCTGAGCCTTTTTTTTTCTTTTTGTTTTCATCGCTTATTTTGTGTTGTTGTGCAGCGCTGTGTGTGTGTGTGTGTGTGTTATGTTGTGTTGAAATTTGTATTTATGTTCGGTTGGAGGCTTGGGCTCATAGACAAGGACATATACTTGTAGGTCGGATAGCATCATTTGCCCGGCACTCACTCGCCTAGCCTCGTAAATTTTAATGTTTTTGCTTTTGTGCTTTTCTGCTTTTCTGCCAGTGCCCATCATATTTTCAGCAAGTGTATCTCTTCTTTCTCTTTCTATCATTGTTTGTGAGGGTTATGTGTATGTGTGTTTGTGTGTGTGTGCTTGGTGTATTTGGTGAAAATTATGTATATTTTTAGCACTTTCACTTGTTTTGTTTTCGCTTATCGAGTTTGAAGGTCATTTGCTTAGCTTTCATTGCAATTTTTCTTTTCGTTTTTTTTTTGTCGCTTACTGGACCCAACCCGACTTTATGTTTCCCAAACTCTCTCTCTCTCTCTCTCTCTCTGTCGTTCTATGTGTGTGTCTGTATTATATGTGTGTGATATCATATCTTCCATATAGTATGCCGAAAAATGAATGTTTGCCTGCCTGGATGCGCAGTTAATTTGTTGTGAAATTGTCATTTTGTTGCTTCAATGGCTGCGTGCAATGCGGCGTATGAGTAATATTTCTGATGGAACGCAAAAACAAATGGAAATGAAAGACCTTTTGGGGCGCGCTAATGAGGCGCATACATTGAACCAAAGAGAAGTTGAGGAGCAAGTTGTTGTATGTATATGTGTCACAGCACTAAGCTAAAGCTTTCAATGCTGGCAGTTGGCTATTTTTTTCCATCAGTCTGCTCGTGCCCAATGCTTTTGCTTTTGACTTCCCCTTCCCCTTACAGGCAATAACCATTCGTAGAAGTAGAAGCCGAAAGGAAAAAAAGCAAATTTAAATTGACATGTTTAAAGTCAATTTGTGCGTTGCCTGAACTTTGGCTCATAAACAAGGCAAAAGCCCCGCCCATGAACTCTCTCTCTGTCTCTCTCTCTATGTCTTTGTTACAGCCCCGGAATCACCGAGTCCCGCTGACATTAACCTATTCATTTGTAAATGGGCTGTCGAATTTCTTCGTGGCATTCGTATTGTCTTCGCGCCGCATAAATATTTGTGTGCCTTTTGCGATGCCGAGCGTAAAATCGTAGATGGAGCAAAATAAACAAAATGAAACAAACTGAAGAACAAAACTTGAAGTAACAAACGCAATGGCATTCGAACGGACTACGAAGAGGAGTGAGGTGCGAGCGTATATTCAGCAGGCAGTCAAATCAAATGTAAATCCAAAATGAAAGCATGCACAGCGCAAGTGAAATTGAAATGAAAGCGAATACGAATACGAATACGAATGTGAATGTGAATGTGAATGTGAATGTGAATGCGACTACAAATACAAACACGAATATTTCGCGGAAACGTCTTTTCCATTTTCTCATTTCCCATCGACGTCGTCGACTTCGTCGTCGCCGTCACTGTTGTTGTTATTGTTGTTGTCGCTACGCATTGTTCCCCAGTTTGCCTAAAGGCAATTGAAAATTGGCAGCTGGCAAAGTGCTTTGACTTTAACATTGCCATTGCCAAAAGGAGCCCCACAGAGCCACTAGAGCCATGAGAGTTACCCTCCCATCTTTGGGAGTTGCCACACCCACAGAGAGACATAGAGTGACTGAGAGAGAGAGAGAGAGCGAGAACGTCTTGTGGCACGCATAGGCCTAACAGGCACATTAATACATAATTTATAATGTTTTTATTCTGTTTGTGTTTTCTGTTTGGTCTTGGCCCTTGTAATGTTAACGTGTGCTGGCTGCCTAGCTGGCAATTTGATTAAGAAATTTAAGCTAAAGATAAACGTAAATGATTTTAAATGAAAATTACAGCTACAATAACTTTTAGATCAATTGAAATAAAAACATTGATAGATAATTATTAAACGTTCCTAACTTTTCATCTCGTTAGCATAACAGAAACAGAAACACAAACACAACCATAAACTTAAACATTTAACGGCAGTTCAACTGAAGAAAATTCAATATAAATTCTTTTCAACTTGCAATTGCAGGGAATGCAATCTACGGTCAACAAAATTATTGTTGGCTGTTTGCTGCTGCTGCTACTCCTGTTGCGGTTACTGTGGCTACATGCAAAGGGTCAAAGAGCAGTTAGCGAACCTAGTTAGGGCTTAAGGTAAAAGTATCTGCTTGTTAGCTACACACAAAATTGCAATACAAACTAAGAAAAAAATAAACAGAAAAAAAAATGAAATATAAACTGTAACAGAAACTGAAACTGCAACAGTTAAACAGCCGACGGTTTGCAAAAAAAAAAAGTTTTGCAGTTTGTTGGTCAGTTAGGAAAACATATAATGGCAGAGGGAATACAATAAGTACAGATAGAGTAAAAAGAAAGGAAGAGAAGTAAAATATAAAAATGAAAATGGAAAATGGAAGAAAAAAACGAACAAAATAAACTTACCGGCGACTACTTTGTATAATTGGCGATAGGATTATCTCTAAACTGGAGGAAATATTTTGATTTTGTTGTAAATTCGAGTGCGTATTGGAATTGTTACGTTGTGAGCTTGTTGCAATTGTGGCTGCAACTGTTGCTGATGTGTTGGGGGCAACTGCTAGCATTAAGGATGTTGGGTCACTGTTGCTATTGACTGGTGGCACATTCATGTTGTTGATATTGGAATTGGAATTTGTGTTCAACTTGGAATTGGAATTGGTGTTGGAGTTGGAGTTAAAGTTGGTTTGGCTACTGCTATTGCTATTTGCATTCAATGTGGGACAATTTAACGTTTGGTTTGCTGTGGTAATTGGCAGTATTTGTTGTTGCTGTTGCTGCTGTTGTTGATGTTGTTTCTGTAGACTGGTGTCAGTGGCACATTGTTGACCACTGTAGACATTCGCATTGCAATTATCTAGATTAATATTGGCCAATGCGGAAATAGATGCACCCCCTGTTGTCACTCCTGATGCCCCTGCCCCTGCTGCTGCTGCTGTCACTGTTCCTGTTATTATTGCATTTCGATTGCTATTGCAATTGTTGTTATTGTTGTTATTGTTGCTGCTGCTATTGTTGATGTTGATGTTGTTGTGGCTGCCATTTCCATTGCTATTGCTGTTACTGTTGTGGCTACCAGTTGGTGACATCAAAGGAACATCAGCATCAAACATATCCTCAGCCTCAGCAGCCTCATCATCATACACATCATCAGTGTCTTCGGCTTCGTCATTAGTTGTGGTCGCATCCGGTTGTAGGGCCTCTAAAACAGCCATCACTTCATCCTCTTCACTACAGGAGTGCGATGAGTGCATTGCCTGTGCATTTATCATGGATTGATTTTGTGGGTGGGATGATGATATTCATTTTGGCATTTTGGCATTTTGCATTTTGCATTTTGCAGACGGAATGGTAAGGTATTGAAAACAATAAATCAAGGTTTAGATTTCTTGCAGGGATATTTCCGGTCTACAAGACACGCACAAACATGCACGTAATATAATAGATTGATATACAAGGCATTCAATACTAGTTACTTAGGTTTACAATAATTTTATAACATTTTTTTGGGGTCATGCAATAACAAAAACATAGGCAAATGATTAGCCACAGATTTAACATGATATTGTATTAATTGACGATTGTAACATTTATAAATATTCGATAATATTATATATAAAATATAAATTATTTATACAGATATTTCAATATGCGCAGGCAAAACATGCGCCATGCAAATACGATGAATATTCATATTAATTAATAAAAAAAAAAACATATATATTTATATGTATGTATATATAATATTTGTCATTTATATGCAACATATTTTGCAGAACAATTTATTGAGGTAAAAATCAAATATTTGCTATATATAAATATAAATATCGATGTAATTGAAATGAATTTAAAAATCAGACACATAAACAAAAGCCAATAACGTTGAGTGAGTGTATATGCACAATATAAATTTTATATTAGATCCGCAGGCAAACAATTTTAATTACACACAATCAAATTCAGAGCAAAATACTCAAACAGCACAACGAGAGCATAACAAACAAATACAACAACAACAACAACAAAATACACTGTGTGTGTACAAACAATGGCAAAATGCCAATTCATGTGGCATGGCAAGGGTAACAAAAGCTCGCCTGATTGCGTTCATAAATTGACCGGCGGCTAAACACCTGACCAAAATCAAACCACATATACAAGCAAGGTGAAACGTCGTCATCGTCATCGTCATCGTCATCGTCGTCGCCGTCGTCATCATCGTCTATGCTTCTACTGTATACAGGACAGAGACGCCCTGCGGATTTCTATTGATTGCCTTGCGCGCTGCCACTGAATGATAATTGCTTAGCTTACTTTCTTTTGTTATTGTTGTTGTTCTTGTTGTTGTTGCTCTTGTGCCTTAAAGTGAACTGTTTCTTAAACTTTCTTTAGTGCTTATAAAATTTGCTTTAATAGCAAAATTTTTTAGCATTTGCTGCACTAGCAGAAATTTTTATCTTTCTTTTTTTTTTTAATATATTATCAATTATTTTAATATTTTAATTCAATTATGAAATTATATAAAATTTAGATTTTTTCAATATTTTTTACAAAAATTTATCACAACATAATTCAAATTGCATTCATTTCGTAATTGATGTAGATTCAGTTACAAATTTTGCACTTGTCTGTCCGTATCGCTGTCTCGCTGTCTGTCTTGCTGTCTGTTCTGTCTGTATTATGTCTCAATCTCAATGCACTTAAAAGCTCATTCAATTTGGCCAAAGACACGTTTTGTTGTAGCACATTTGCTGTTATTATGATTGAGTTCAATGCAGACATATGTACATACATGTATACACTCAAAGAGACACGTGCAGAAATCCGACACATGTGTGTATCTCTATGTATGTGTGTGTATGTGTGTGTATGTGTGTGTATGTTAAAGTAAACATAATACCCTCAAATCTCGTTTACTTTGCTAGTCAGATACAGATATTCATTTGTAAATGAAATCATAAAGGTGAACACACAACTGACAACACATACAAGAGGAGAAGAAGACAAGGGGAGAAATTGACCGTAGTTAGCATAGTATAAGTATTGCATATGCCTGGCTTTGTATCTTTGTATCTTGTAGATACAAACACTTGAGCCACTTATAGCTTATGCTATATGCTATATGCTTTTTGTTGCCTTTCAAAACTTTGATTATCAAAGTTTGTTTGACTTTGTGGAGGACGCCAAAGTTTTGTTTGATTTGTTATTAATTAAAATTGCATTCAGCTTGAAAATTGTATTTCTAATAGAAGTGAGTAAGAGGCATATACAGCTTATCTCTGCTTATACTACACTGCTTCTCTCTCTCACTCTCTCTCACTCTGTATGTCTGTTCTTCTTTTGGCTAAGCCATTTCATCAATAATGAAGCTTGAATTGCAGCCTAATGGAAACACGTACAAGATTGCTTAAATAAAGCAAAGTGAATCAGTATTTGGTTCAGTTTCAGTAGCAGTTTCATCAACTACATTCAATGACTGTTGAAATTTAATTAATTTTCTTGCCGTTTTATGGGTGTGCGCCTAGCCTGGCCTGAATGTATGTTGTATGCCAACTTTATAACTGTTAATTAGGCATAGTATTTAAGCGTACACGCCCAATGGCAAATGCATCAAATTGTCTGTAAAAACGTAACGTTTTGTATGCCACCAACGCCCCCATCATTAGCTGCATATGCGCTCAAAGGACTCGTTCAATGTCGAGAGCAACAAAAAAACAGTCTGGCAACTAACTAACAAACAGGCTAACCGTCTATTGGCAACTGTGAACTGTCAACTGTCAGGGCCAAGAGAGGCGTGTCAACATACTCGTATAGATAATTATTACCTACAGTTTTATCCATATGCAAAACCAAGTTTGCTTTTCATATACATATCTATATATATATATCTATATTTTTTTTTTATCAAATGCACATGCATAAAAATTATTTAATCGTTTTTATATTTTTTTACACTCAACATAAATATTAAAAACGACAGATGTCCAATGCTGGCAAAACAAAAGCCTTTAGCTTAGAGCAAAAAAAAAATAAAAAATAAAATAAAATTTATGAACATGAATATGAACGTTTATTTGTTCCGAGTGTTGCATAATTAAATCATCCGGTGCTCAATATGAATAAAAATGGAAATTGTTAAATAAACTTTTTTTTACAGCATTTTCCGCACTATTTGATTCACGAATTGTTTTCTGCCAATGCATCAAAAATTGCCTTTGAAAAATTCCATTTTATTTTTTATTTATTTTTTTTGATTTTACATAAAATATTTTTTTTTTTTTTTTCAATTGTTTTGCATAAAGTTTTCGTTATGCAAATGAAAAAAATAAAAAAGTTGAGCATTTTATATTCATATTGATGGATTCCTAATACAGACCGAAGGGACAAACAGACAGATAGACGGATGAAATGACAGACAATGAATAAAAATTTGATGCTTCAACGAGTAGACGTTGAACTTGTGAAACAATGTATAAAATGTAAAAATGATTTTTAATAACTTTTAATAAAATAAAAATTGTATCTAAATTTACGAGAATTTCATTATTTTTGATATAAATATTCAAGATAATAATTGAATTTAGTTACAGTTACAAAGTGTTGCAATATTTGTTGGCTTTAAGAATACTTTGAGTAAATCGCTTAAAGCGACATAAGCCAAGTCAAGCTATAAGTCGTTGCTTTTATTGTTTACCAATTGTGTTAATCTAACATTTTCTAGGGTGTTGTGTATGGGGCGACAAGAACAATAACAACAACAACAAACACTAACACCAATGCTAACAATAACAATAACAGCAACAACTACACAATTCAAACAGCTCGAAGCGGTAACTCTTGATGCTTGGTGGACGACAGCAAAGTAAAGTGCGTACTGACTGGCCGCCAGCAGGATACATTGAAGTTTTGTAGACTGGAGACAGTAGACAGGACACAGGAGACAGAAGACAACAACAATCGAAACTTTTGGCACATTAAATCAGCAAATTTATTGACTTAACTGCTTTGGCAGGGACATGCTATACATGCCGCATGCCGCATGCCGCTAGCTGTTTGCCGCTAGCCGTTTGCCGCATGCCGTTTGCCAAAATGTGGAATGATGCTAGCCACACCCATTGCTTGGCGTTTGCCTTTTGGCTTGCCATGGTAAACTCTCAGTACCGAGTATCTTTTTCAGCTTCTCTCTCTCTCTCTCTAACTCTGTCTCTTTGTCTATGTTGTCATTTTTTGCTACTTTCCTGACCCGCTGCTACTCTCTCCTTATGCCTTGCTGTGCTGTCATAATTTTTGATTTGCTTGTTTTATTTGATGTCCTATGGCTGCTGCTACTGCTGTTCTCTTTTTGTTGTTGTAGTTGTTGTTATTTTGTTGTTGTTGTTGTTGTTGCTGCGTTGCTGCTGTCTTCGCTTTACTAAGCTGCCTCCAGCTTAGGGAAAAACAATTTTGCAAAATTTATTTTATAGCAAAATTATGCCAAACATTTCGTGAATGTTTCTATGTAGTGGCTTCTCTTCTGCCATGAAGGCCATTTGTGACACACATATACACACAAACACACACACAGCATACATTGTAGAAACATGTGTGAGTGTGTTTGAGCAAAACGCTTTTACAAAATTTATTTAAGAATTGTAAGTATTTCTGCTGTGGTAGCTGCGAAATTTGTGCCATCAACTTGACTTGAAATTATTTGCTTGAACGGCCCACTGTAGCAACTTTTGCCTACTTCTTACCTTCCCCTTCTTCTCTCTGCCTCATATACATTTGCTGTTACATAAACTTGGATAATGTAGCGCAAATAGTTGCTTATTATTTATGCTGCTTTATTGCCCTCTTCCCTTCTGCTCCACATGCTCCACATGCTACATGCCTCTCATCATGCTATTTGTTTTACTATCCGTAGAATTTCCATGTATATTTTCTTTTGTTTTGACTCTTGCAAATATCTTTTGCTTGCTGCAGGGCAGCAATTCATTTGTGTTCCTCTCTCTCTCTCTCTCTCTCTCTAAAATTAGTTGGCATATTTCAGTTCTTAATTAGTCATGCATGAAATTGAGCTAAAGACTGAGTGTTGGATAACTTTTAGCATACTTTAGAGCAAAATTTACTAGGCAGCAGCAGCAGCCAAAAACATTTCTTGTAATTTATATTAAGCTACACGAGCTGCACGAGCTTAACGAAAACTATTGCTAAAAACAAAATTTCATAGAAAATTTGAAATCAAATTTCATTAAATTAAATTATAAAATTAAGTTGATTTTTTTTTTTTAGTTGAATTTAAATATATAAAAAAATAAAATGCTTTTCAATTATATTTTAAATTAAGCAAAGTTTTTGTTTCTATTTGAATTTTTCATGTGTGAATGTATTTGATTTTGATGTAACAAAAGAGCAGCAAGTACAAAGTATCTGTGAGATACATATTCGCAACTTGTATATGTGTATGTGTGTGTTTGTATTTTATAAGTTTCGTTCGTCTGCCACGCCTATTTTCGCGCAGTCTATTTAAGTTAATTAAATTCCAGTCTTTGTGCCAGACACAAAACTCAGATAGCAGCAAGTTTATTTGCAGACATAGCTCTGCTTTTGATAACCAACACACACACAGACACATACGCATATACAATACACACAAAGCGGCAGGCTGAAGAGCGTATGTGTGTATGTGTGTGTGTATTTGTACTTGTGCATGCAAAAGATAAGTGTGCATGTAACTTAACCCAAGGACTGTGAGTACTTTTCGCTGAAGTTGCGGCACGCTGCCCGCTTCCCGCCACTGCTACTATTACTGCTGCTGCTGCTGTGCTTCAATGAGTCTGCTATACAATGAATTTGGTGAAATAATCAACATAAAAGCTTCTGTAACTTATTATACGAAATAGTCTACTACACACACACACACACACACACACACACATTTATCTATATGTATGTGTGTTGCTGTGTATGTTTATCTTATTAGAGAGATTTATAAAATTAAATACAAATTGAAAATAAAATATACGTTATGAGATAGAGAAAGATAGATAAACAGAGAGAGAGAGAGAGCAAGATTTGCTACATGCCATTTTGCCACTTGTGCTACTTGCCACTGCAGCAGTTGCAAGTAGCATAAAAAAGAAAAACAACAAAAAATAAAAAGTACTTAAGTTGTATGCGATAGTGCCAATAAAATACGCATTCAATTAAAGTGTGTCGTCGTCTTGGGGGCATCAACAGCGGCAACTACTTAAAGTTGACAATGAAGACACAGTACAACATGCAGACACTATACACATACACAGACATACATATACATATACAAAATATACTTACAATAAGTCGATATACATACAAACATATAAAAAGACAAAGTACAACACAAAGAATGATGCGACAACAAAAAAAGACAAGAAAAAAACAAAAACACAAAAGGAAATGGACAAGAAACACAACATGCGACAGGTTGACGCAACATGCGAACACAGTGCCACATGGTAAGATTTTTACTCACAGTTTGCTGCGTTGAGGTGACATTCGATGGAGCCACATTCTGTCCATGCTGCAGATACACTAATGGCCCACTGGCCCCGCTGCCACCACCACCACCACCACCAGCTGTTGCACCGACACCGACAACCCCGACACCACCAGCAGATTTTGGCTGATGCACAATAGGCGGCTGCTGCTGTTGCTGCTGCTGCTGCTGTGCGGGCATAACGGCGGCGCCTTTGTCAAACTGATAGTACATGACATCATTGGCGGGCGCCGAGCCACCATACAGCGGCGGCGGCGGTGGCGGCGGATCAGCAGTCTGTGCACCAGAGATGTGATACGCACTAGTATGTTTCTTAGGCGAACCAGAGCCAGAACCAGACGCAGAGCCGGAGCCAGTGCCAGAAACAGAGGCAGACCCAGTGCCAGAGCTAGTAACAAGACCAGGCGGCATCTGTGGCATCTTATAGTTGTAGATGTATGGACGTTCGTATTCTCCGCCATGTATATACGACAAGAATAAATCTGATTTAGCTGGCTGTAGACCAAAGCCAACGCCGACTCCGAAGCTGCCATTGCCGTTGCCAATGCCATGAGAAGCTGCACCACGTTGGCCTAATGCACGACTGAAGCTACTGTTGGTTACACTGCTGCTAGCATAATGCATTGGATAGCAGCTGGCATTGGCTAATTGTGAGCTACCACCAACTGCACCGCCAGTGAGCAGTTGTGTTTTAGTGACACTTTGACCGGATAAACGTCGCGTCGGAACACCAATATCCGATTTGGCATCACGTCGTTTCACCTGAGCGGAACTTGAGGATGGACCTTGATAATAATATGGAGCAGCCGGATTATTGGGCCACTCTACAAAGCTGCGTTGTCTGCTGAAAGCCCCTGTAGTATGACCACCACCACCACCAATACCATTACCACTTGTGGATACCATGTTACCAGTGAGATTGCTGCTGCTGCTGCTAGCAACGCGGGCGCCGGCAGATCCCTTGTTGGCCAAAGCATTGTTTAAACTAAACTTGTATTGATTATTCTCAAATGTTGTATAGCTGAGCAAGCGATTTCCGGCGCCGGCGTTGTTGCTGCTGCTGCTGCTGCCGTTGCCATTGCCGTTGCCATTTGTTGTTGACGGCGGTGGCGTTGAGTTAGTAGCTGAGGAAGATGCACCATGTACTGGCGCCAATGATTGATTTGGATTTGAGTGATTCGGGTTAGTGGACGATGTAGAGGAAGAAGCATATTTATAATTGGGCTTCTGTTGCCGTTGCTGTTGTTGATGTTGCTGCTGTTGCTGTTGTGCAAAAAGTGAGCGCTGCTGTTGCTGCTGTTGTTGATTACTCACTGTCTGTTGCATTAGGCTATTGTAGCCACCGCCATTGTTACCACCACCGGCACTGCCAATAGATTTACGATGACTGCCACTGGAGGCACCCGAAGACTTGTTAGTGCCATAACGTGTGCTATCGCTGGATCTAAAGAAATATTTGTGGAAAGATAAAAGAAAAAACTTTGTTGCAGCCACAAGAGAAAATTCGTATATCTTGGAAGTTATATGGGATTACAAAGAGTTAATGTTTAATAAAGTTTATAGCTAAATTTTTACCTTTCCGAGGAATATGCATAATCCTGATCAGCACCAAGACCCGAGTCAGTATGTTCATGCGATACACGTAATGCTGAATTCTCTAAAGGACTCAAATTGGAGCCAGTGGGCGAGATAAAGTCACCCATGCTCATGCTGGACATCATGCTAAAAAAAATTGATAAAAAATATATAAACTCATATAGAAGAAGAAGAAGCTGATCTACCCTGAAACTTACCGAACTAGACCATGTCCATTATTACGTTCACATTCACGCGATGATATTGTGCTGGCCGAGCGTATGGAACCATTTTTGGGTGCACCAACATTTCCGTGACTGCCCACGCCGCCGACATTGCTATCATGCGGATGAGAGCTTTGGTAATAGAGTCTAACAATGGCAGCATTATAAACAAACTGCCAACAACTGTCGTTGCATCAGCTATACTTACCCTCGTATACGATCAACACGATTCTTAGCCTGTCCTGCATTTGCTGTACCGCTACCATTGGTAATTGTATTACCGGACCCTGTACTCTTGGCACCTACGCTGCTCTTACTGTTACTTTTATGTATTTTCAGATTGGAATTGGAACGTTTTGAGGTTGTCTCTACCACAGTGTATGGTATTTCACGCAATTGTTGCTCCGACATGCCTTCAGTATCCACTAGATCAAATTGTAAATGCTTGGCCAACTCACTATTCCACATGCGACTACGCGACTCCGATGGTGACCTATGTGACATATAACAAGAGTTAAGTATTTTTAGTGTGAGTTGTGACCGGTACGTGACTTGTTCTTACTTGTTCTTTCGATGGCGACGCGACTTATGATGCGAATGTGTGTCCGAGTGGCTATCATTGCTGTGGAGACTGCGTGCAACCATGCTGCTCTTGGAGACTGAAGCTTGTTGCACAGAACTTTGACCAAGACTTGCCTCAGCTTGTCGACGTTGCACCTCACGCCATTGTGTCGTCGAATCAATTAGTTCAGCGCTGCCGCTGCGCATCGATGAGCTGCGATGACCCGAATAGCTGCGTCCACGTGTGCTATCATGATCAGAGCCACCAGCTGAGTCGCGACGATGCCGATTTGAGCGTCGATGCTTACGATGATGCGAACGACCTGAACGACCAGAACCACGTGACAATTCACTCTCATTGTCTGAGGTACGACGATGCCGATGCTTATGTCTGTTAATGTCAAAGGGTCAAAATGCAGCATTTGTATAAAGATTCTATAGAAATCTATAGAATAGTCTATGAAGCAGAAGCTCTTTGGAAATACTTACCGTCGCGTAGAGCGTGAATCATTTGATGAATGACTCTCGACGGAGCTAGAACGATAGCGTTGCTGTTGATGTGAGGCGGATGAGGAGCTAGCACGTTGCTGGCGATGTTGATGATGCGACGACGTCGATGACGACTGTTGATGCTGCTGCTGCTGCTGATGATGATGATGATGATGATGATGATGACTTGTACCATGACCATGGCTATGACTATGGTGATGATGTAGCCCACCGCCTGTGGTGCTGACCGAACGAACTGAACGTGGACTTGAGGGATTATGACCGAAAAGTGAACGCTGCTGTGATCTTGGCCAGGGTGCACTGCGCGTGCTGCGCGGCGAGTCAGGTGTCTGTAAATTGCTGCCATTGTTGTTGTAGCTGCTGGAGTTGTTGTTCTGTTGCGATGACTGCTGATGGCTTGGACGTATGCCCAAACTCGTTGGTATACTATACGTGGAGCGGTAGGGACTATCATAGTTGCTGCAAGTGTAGAAAAACAAGGAGGGAAATGTGATGAGCGGGTATAAGCGGGTGCGATCAGTCAGCAATTGCAACGCTTTCGCATTATTTTGCCATAAATTTAAATTGTTTAACATAAACGTTGATTAAAGTCTGCAGCATTGCTGCATTTAAGCTGTCGCTGATGCGGCCGCTGGCTGAGCATCAGGCGTCGACCACAGGGCATCAGGCATCAGGCAATACAATGCACTTTGTGCTTATGCTGAAAATGTAGGATCGTTCTCTCTCTGTCTCTGTCAGCTTTTGCCTCTGCTTGCCGCAGATCGACACAGACAAATAATGCGCGTGTGTAAAATTGAGTAATTGCCGCACTGGCAATCAGCGGGCAATCATTTCGAGCTTCCCCTTCACAGACGACATGGACATAGACATGGAAGCAAATGCGAACAATCCCGGACGTGCCATACAGTCAGCCTGGTCGCGCCTTGTGATTTATGTCCCGCTTGGAATGGTGTGGGCAACTTGATTGGCCTGTCCCATCCTATCCCATCCCAGGCCATCCTATCCTGTCCTGCCACTGCCACTGCCCGTCTGATGCTTGGCTTCTTTGTTTGCAAATGATAAACGACGTGAGCTATTTGCTCATCCCAAGTTTTGTTTTCTTCAATTCTTCTTCTTCTTCGTTTCAGCTCAGCTCTCGCTCTCCTCTGCGCTGTTCTCTTAAATTCGCTGTGATCTGTATTCATATTACTAGGAACTGTTGCGCCAGCGATTACATTTCGCTATGCCTGCCACCTTGACTGTCTTGCTGCTAGCTTGCTGCTACCAACTGCTGCTATAATTTATGCATAGATGGTGGCCCCTGCGCCACTGTGACATTGATGGGGTCAACGTAGAATGGCCACTGCTTAAGATAATGATTTGCCATTGGATAAGTAGTCGCAAAAACAAATGATCACATAATGCTTCTCAGTAAAATATATGCACACTTTTTTTTTTTTTTTAGATTTACTGCTGTATGCTAAATTATTTATTTATGATTTATAATTTTCCTTTATAAAGAGAAAACTCTAATAAATGTTGTCAATTTTTTATTCCTATTGTCATTTTCAGCTATTGCTTTTTTACAAGCGTTGCCACTTTTTAATCAGAGTTTGCAATTTATTTTAAAATAATTATCGATATATTCTTTTACTTGCGATTATTTTGCTTATATTAAGCCAAAGAATTTTATATATAAAAATTATTACATTGAATACCAGAATCGAACATTGTAAATCATTAAGTTGCCTGATGCATGAGTCAAATTTCTTCCATTAAATTCTTGATACTTGATGCACATCCTGGCAAACATTTCCGTAGCGCCAACAACTCTAATGGCCGATTTATATATCTCCACATAATTTGATGTGCAAAACCATAAAACATTTAATAAATGTTGCGTCTAGACAATGTAACTGCCTTCAAATGGCAACTAAATGGATTTTGAGCACGAAATCGAAAATAAAAAGGAAAAATACAAACAACCGTAGTACTTGGACAACAAGGACAATGCAACAACAACAACACGAAAATAATAATAATAACAACACTAGAAACAATGCAAAGGCGGCTGCCTGTCAAACACACACACTCCTACACACGCACACTTACTCACAACCACATGGAGCCATGATGAAGTGTTTTTTTTTTTTTAGCATTGTTTTTATATATTGTAGACAAATATATACATATGCATGTATCTACAACAACAAAGGAAAATCTAGTAAAGAGTTTGAGGCAGATAGAGAAAGATTCACTATGCCAAAAAAAAAAATTGTTACTGCATCTCCCTCCTCTCTTTCTATGTCGTGCAACGGTATTTTGTTTGCGTCTGCTGCGGCATTGGGAAGTTGCTTCCCCTTCAGCTCAAAATTAAAAAAAAAAATCGAGATCAAAGGAAGAATGCTGCAACGAGCAACATGAGAATACTTCCGGCACGATGCGACTCTTAAAATTATTATCGAAAAAAAAGAAAATGCCCAAAAAAAAGGGACAACTGTGGACAGCAACAGTATCAGCAGTGTATCCCTAGGAACAAGTTGTTAAAAATGTGCACACACACACATGCTAAATGCCTATGTGTGTGTGTGTGTGTGTGTATGGAGAAACTGACGCTGGGTAAATCAAAAGTTTTGTGCATGAAATGAAAACAAATGATGGATATTTGGAGTACTACTCACTTGGCGTTAGCGTTGGCGTTGGCATTGCTGTTGGCCAGGCTTTGCAACGGCAATGGTTGCGGCAATGGACGGTTACTCATGGCAATGCTGCCGATGCCGATGCCGATGCCGACGTTGACGCTGCCACCTCCTCCACCAGCGTTGCTGTTGCTGTTGCTGTTGCTATTACTGTTAAAAAAGTCATCAATCACGCGTCGGGGCTGGCGCTTGGAGGGTACGCGTGTAAATGCGGGTGGCGCACGTCCGGCAGCAAGTGCATCCTTCTCCGTTTGCTTGTCCGTCCGACTGATGATATTGTGGGTTGTTTTTGGGTTGGGTCAGACATGCGATTGTTGGGTAACATAAAAGTAGGCATGAAGGCGTCCAAATATATTAACAAAAATAAGTAACAAACAACAACAACGAAAAAAAAATAAAATAAAATAAAAATGTGAAAAAAAAAACAAAATAAAAATAAAAATAGGAATAGAAATAGTACAAGACGCTGATGGTCGGTAATAATGAACAGTGAACCATAAAAAGGTTGTAAAAACTTTCATTTGTTTCACAAATTAAAAACGCTGTATGCCTGGCAGCCCTGGTAGCCCTGCTAGCACTGGCCGCAGAGTGTTTTGAGAACTCGAACTTGTAGTCGAACTCGAGCTTGAACGCGGTCTAGTAAGCAGTCGTAAAAACGTTGCGTTTGCGGCGCCCCAAAACTTTTGGCCAAGCAATCGCACTCGCACCATGAGCAAGACCACGACCAGCACAACCACCACCCTCATAGATAATAGTTGCGTTTCGCTGAGTTACGGTTAGCCACGTGAACTCGATTTAGTCAAGTTCCGAGTATACCAAGTGCAAGAAAGTTTGCCCAGCTCAGCTCAGCTCAGGCGAGGCGAGACAAGGTGAGGTGAGGCAAGCAAATGGTTGGCCACAGTCACCGCAAATGGCTGTCATAAACATGGACCTGGACATGGGACGGTCCAATGTCCAACGTCTAATGGGGGGGGGGGGGATAACGCAGCAATGTGGCAGTAACAGCAACAGCAATAGCAGCAGCAGTTTGCTGTTGTAGTTGTAGTCAGAGGCCTAAAGTCCCTGCCACATTCGTCATGCACAATTGCCTTGCATTTGGTGTTTCGCACAGGCTCCGAGGCATTTCACAGAAAGTCATTAGTGGGCTTTGCACTCGACTTGAGTTTGTTGGACTGCCTGCAGATCCGACATTTTTATTGGACTTCCAATTAGCTGCTCAGGCGAGTTGGTGTAAACTTGATCTATGTACATACAAACATACATACATATGTATGACTGTTTGTGTATGTGTGTTTGTGTTTGCTTGCATCTATTAGAGATGCGCTCACTTCTTGGTAACCAGCTCAAATTGCAGGAAATCCAATTGGGAATAGAAAACTTGTGCTATGAAATTCGTTATACATTTGTATAACATACATACATACATATATATCTATGTATGTATGTATGAACTAGTTCAATGAACGAAATGAAATTCATACATATATGTATATATAGAAAGACATCAGCAGAAACACTTGATTGTGCTAGCCCTTAATGATCTAATCACATGAGCTCTGCACATTGAAAAGGGATTTCAAGTGCTTGGTTACATTTTAATTGGCTGCACTTTTGGGGGCGCTGCAAATTGGCAAAACTGGCTAATAAATTGGCTAAGGCATACAGTGGTTTCCGAGACCCTAAAACTAGCTTGAAAGATTCAACCATGCTTATGGTGGCCTTAGCTGTGAGATTTAATAACTTTATTTAATGCATTGCCATGCCATGCTTCACATGACGTTCACTTTCCTGCCCCTACAACACATTCTGCATGCTTACCATCATGCTACACATGCAGACATACATATACGTACACCTAGTAAGTCGTCACCCACACGTATGTGAGGAAACACTTCCGGCAGATTTGGCTTAATGCATGAAGCACTCTTGTTGCTGGTTTCGGACGGTGTAAAAAAACTCACCTGTGTCTAAAGCGCGAGCCTAGCTGAAACAAATCCGCTGCATGTGACTGAGAATTGGGTAGAGGCGCAACGCGCACCTGTCTGAAGAACGCATGATGCTCAACGCAGCATCTCCACAAATGTTTACACGCCGATTTTCGTGGAGTCTCAAAGCCATAAGTGCTGAGCTCATTCTATATGTGAAGAGTAGAAAAAGAAACCGGCAATAGCACAAATGTGATAAGCACTAAGTCAAGTCACGACGAACGATGACGACAACGACGAACGACAACGGCGACGATGACGATGTTGTTGGAGATGATGATGAAAATATGTTTGGAAGAAAAGGGAATGATGATGAAGTTGTCGACTATTGCCGACAAAAGATGCAGTTGCCAAGTAAAGGCAAATTGAGTGAATGAATGCCCGAGTGAATTCTGCGTCGAAGCAAACTTCCTTCAATGCCAATGTAAAGTGTGAATTCTTTGACAAAAAAAAATAAAAAAAATTACAAAAAAAAATTTGAGGGAACGTAAAAAAAAGAAACCTAGAAAATTTCAAAAGTTTCGCTTTTGTGTGCGTCAAGTGAAGAAAAGTTTTTTGATTATCAAAGCGTTAGCACCAAAAAGTGTTCAAGTTAGAAAAGCAACCAGGCCATGCTACCATCAGCCAGCTACTTGTTGTCTAACGAGCGCTTCAGCAGCAGCAGCAGCAGCAGTAGCAGTAGCAGCATCAGCTTCCCTACTTGTGCAAGCTGACAGTTAAAAGTTGTCACCCGACAAAAAATAAAGAAAAAAAAAAAAAACATTGGCGACACTGCAAAAAGGAAAAACTGTTTGGTTTTGTTTAACAACGAATTTTTCATACACTGTCCAAAAAAATTTGGCAAGTCTATTGAAAATTTGTTTTGGAAAATAGTTTTTAGCTTGCTTTAAAATATTCTGTAAAAAAAAATTCAAAATTTTTGTAACTAATTTTGCAAAAACTAAGAAACTTTCAAATATTTAAGGCATTTATATTTTGAGTAATGTCATTGACAAATGCGCCTACAAGAATACCCTTTCCTCTCAGAACATTGATAACTTGAATGGCACAACGGAAAAAACGAGCTGCAAATTGTAAGAAGCACTCGACGGAGAAATATTTATGGTTAGTAGCAAATACTTTGTCGTCGTTGTCGTCGTTGTCATGGCCATCGTTTTTTTTTTGGCATTGTCGCCTGGTGCGTTAAAATTTACATTTTTATCGCTTATCCTGAGCATAAAATAGCGTCCTTTATAATAAACTTTGGCAATGCGCGGCCAATAGTAATGAGCCACCGTCGTCTTGTTACGCAGCACGACAATCCCGCTGGGTGTCAGGCCCAAAAAGTACTCGACACTGTCCTCGCCCTGCAAAAAAAAAATATAACAAAAAGAATTGCGAATGAGTTTGAGTTTGAGTTTAAGTTCTAGTTCGAGTTGAAGTTAAAATTGAAGATGAAGTTGATGTTGAAGTTTGGGGTATCGGGGGATGAGTTAGACAAACTTGTAAAACAAAGGATAGTCTTTGTCTTAGCTTAAGCAGCCGTCGAGAGAGCAAACTTTTTTTTTGGCTATTGCCAAAAAAATAAATGAAAATGTGTTAACAAGAGAAAAGTTTTGACCAGCTTGGCCTATTAGGAGCTGCTAAAGCTTTATGGCCACTACCAGCAACTGTGATAACCCGCTCGACTCGTATTTCAAATAAACAGCGCAATATAGAAAAAAAAAATGTAATTTTAGCTGTTAATTAAATTAAAAAAGTAAATGGGATTGCTTGTGGAGCAAGTGTGGAGGTAGAAGAAGGAGGTGGGGTAAGTAGATGTAGGGTTGGTCTGGCAACTGGCGCCGCGATAGTCAATGATTTGTGTCTATAAACAAACAAAAGGAGATGGGAACACATACCACAAGCATGTTGAGCATAAAAGAACATATACACACACACACACACACATACACATGTATGGGTCGAACACAAACACAGCTGGTGATTTATTGAGGTTTGATATCAAAGTAAAGGGCAATAAAAAATGCAAATGAAGTGCCAACTTACGCAGCACAAAAGCGTCTACGACATTTACCATACATTGAGGCACGAGCTGAGCGGAGGGTAGTGAATATCGGGTTAGACTTGACTGAAACTGAGACATACGCACATACGCACAGTAGTATATAGTTAAAGGGGAACATTGGAGTTTTGGGGGGAGTCAAGGGTGATTTGGTCTCTTTGGAGTAATCATTGCATTGCTCCCCGAAATGTGTGAGAGCAAATGATTTATAATATTTGCCATGAAACGAAATTAAACTTTGCATACGCTTTGACCCCTTTTTATGGATGAATGAAGTGTGGTCCGCCACAACCCAAAACTGTTGTTTCAGGGTGTCTGCATGTCTGATATGCCAAGTCAGTCAGCCAAGTGAGTCAAACTTCAGACCCCCGAATACAATGTCTGTGGTTTCGCTTGAAGTAAATGTAACAAATGTAATACATATGCATAGTATATATAAAACTTACCAGCACAGGATGCAAATCAACGCCATACATGTCATGCCATTTGACTTTGTCCAAGTAATTCAACTCAGCGCTTGATGGCGACATGCCTTTGAGCTGTTGATGCAATTCTGAGACGCGTGCTTCCAACTCGCTGCTCTGATTGGGCAGCAGGCGAAACTCTGATACGTAACCCTTGGAATGACGTCGCTGATCATAGTCACCCAATTCAGCTAAAAAAAAAAAAAATTAAATAAAATATTGGTGAATTTTCAATTGCTTTTGATTTGATGATTTATAATGTTTACTTACACTGCACAACAAATGCGCCCAATTCGGCGGCCAATTCAAAGGCAACAGGCAAACGTCCCTGTAGCACATCCTGTTTAACTTGCAGGAAAAGTTGATATCTAATACAACATAAAATGTACAACAAAATTTAATTAGTTGACATTGCGAGTAGCACGAAATCACGGATGTCGTTAACAAGTTTGTCAAACAAAATCCATGGCAATAGCAATAAAATGTTTTTGAATACGACTTTGATGTTTGTCCTAAACATACAAACGCAACACTTGAACAAACTGTTTACTTTATTTTGCTCTACTCGCAACAACAACAGTAACAGCAATGAAATATGTTGAAGGGTTGCAACATATTTTACAATTATTTGCACAACTGTGTTGTTGCTGCGATACAAGAGAGAATTTGTCTGCAGCGAAGTTAAAGTCAATTGTTTGTCTAACGAGTAATCCATATGGTTGACTGTCTCTCTGTCTGTCTGTCTGTCTGTCCATGTATTATCATGTATCCTATATAGTATCAATATTGTTAATAGAGAAACGCTTTTAACTGAACTGTCCTTAAATCCAAAGCTCATCATCAAACGCCACTTCAAACAGTTTGTTCGTGCGCTTATTCTCATTCTCGTTCAACATTGAACATTGAACATTGAACATTCAAAGTCAATTGACGTTTATTGTCTGCCGCAGACTTTGTATAGCTAAAATAACAAAAAAAAAAAAAAAAATAAAAATCCTATGTTGCATGCTGCACTTCAAATAATATACATGCTGTGCCTCAGCTGCAGTCAGCAGTCAGCGCGTTTATAAGTGCAATTCACTGCATTTTCATTTTCATTTTCATAGCATTTATATGCGCCAATATTAGCGCACGCGACTTTTGATGATGTTTGGCCAGAGATTGGCATCCGTTTCCGTTTTGCCACACTGTATTACACACAACACTATACTACACATCCAATTGTAGAATATAGCAGCGATTTTTACTATTCTTCTCATTCGTTGCATTCGTTGTGTTTGGTCGTCGTCCACTTGGTGACGATTATGGCAGCTACGTGTCGTCATATTAAGTGCCAATATTTGCAGATACACATCAAATGCTTGATGAATACAGCACAAAGCATAACATTTGGCATACTCTCTCTCTCTCTCTCTCTCACACACTCTAGAGAGCATCACATCTCTCTGCACTATCTCTCTCCCTCTCATCTTTATATGTATAATTGGCCCATTGGGGAATTTTGCAATTTCCCATAGCATAAAATTCATGACGATTGGCAATTTTCGCAATTCATTTTGTGCGTTGTGCAGCATTAAATGCATTATGCACCATCCATTAGTTGTCTACTCTCTGTCTCACTGTCTCACTGTCTCTCTCTCTCTGTATGGGAGAACTCTGTCCTCAATGTGTTTAATTTATTTTTTATTGAATTGTGAGTGTACACAAGTGTATGAGTATGTGTGTGTGTGTGTCTGTGTGCAGCTGTATGTATGTGTAGCAATTAATAAATTGAATTTTTGTAATAAAATGTGAAATGCTTTTAATTGTTGCAGTTTTAATAATGACAAAAATAAGCGAACCGTACTCTCCACTGTGGCATTTAATAGGGTTAAATTGATTTCATTTATATAAATACATACGCACACACACACACACACACACACATATTTCATTCACATTTATATTCATACAATTGTGTTTTTTTATTATATTTAAATGCTTATCGATTGAACTTACCTTGTTATCTCTTCAAGCAGCTTACAAGGATCAGCTGCATAAAATTTGACACCAAAATACAAATCATATGCATCTGATTTTGGTTTCAATTGTCGTGAAATACGCGATGCTGGATCTAGCCAATGCTGTAAAAGAATATAAAAAAGAAACAGAAAATTTAACGAGAAAATTCATAAAAATAGAAGAAAATGAAAATTTCAAATTGATAACATGGCGTATACGTATTGTGCACGCGTAAAGCGTCAGCTTGTTCATCCAGCCAGTTGACAGGTGAGTCTTTTGTAGACTTTGAACTATGTATAAACGTTTTTATGGCTCAACATAAAGCCAACGCACAGGACAGGCACAGGACATGCGAACACTAATATGCGTGCGGTTGAAGGTTGTAGACATAAAAGTGAATTTCAATGAAGGCCAAGGTATTGCTTTTCTAACGTCTTGTGCCTTGTGTTCTTATGTCAAGTTCTGTTATCGTTTTGGACGACTGAAAGCGAAATTATACATACATATAATTTGCCTTGAAGGCGCTTTCGTCTCGTCGGTTGCGTCAACTCAAAGAGTTGTCTCCACCGAAAGAAGGGGGAGGTAGAGAAGTTTTTGTTTTCAGTCTTAACGCTTCTCATGCGCCTCACTGAATTTCAATGAAAACGAAAATGAATTTCAAAAACCAATATGTTCGTCCAACAGCAACGAACAGCCGGATATACCAGGCATCTGCCATATCCGGCATGGCATCGCACGTCTACTTCCACGTCTTCCATGACTATAACGTCTGCCATGTGCCACCTACAAGTTTCTCCACTTACCGTTTGATTCTCATCGTCTATATAACGTATGCCAAAGTATGAAGTCTCGATTAAATTGAGCCTGGCAAAAACGACATCCAACAGTGCTTGGCCTGGCAAATCATCCTGAAAATAGACAAGAAAATTGTTGTTAAAAGCCTGTGCAGCTGAGAAATGATAGATAGAGAGAGAGTGTATAAGGGAGATAGACAAAGAAATATATAGAAAGAGAAAGAGAGAAATGAAGACCAAAGAAAACGTTGGCTTGGCAAAAGGAGCTGGCAAAAGCCATTCAATGGCAAAGCAAACACTCAAAGTCTCAAATGCTCAAATGCTGAATGCTGAAAAACATTGAAACACTGGCAAACTGTTGAGCCGTTGAATGGCCATAGCCATTGGTCGTCCAGCTACTGTCGCACTGTGTCCTTCTATGCTATGTTCTGTTCTCCACACTTCTCTTTGCCTGGCATCAAGTTCTCCTACACTTGGCTGTGTCTGGCCGACAAAAGTGAAAACTTGCCGGGCGACAATTATTCAATTGGAAAATTGCGCCTTTTTTTTATTTTTTGTTGCTTTTAGTGCGCTTGCTGATAAAATAAAACGTGCGCTAAATGCCACGCCTTAGCCCCAGACAGACAGAGGCAGCCAGACACTCCTCCTTTCGCTTGACCAACAATTGGTGGTCATCAAACATTTTTGTTGATTTAATTGAATTCGTGTGCGGGCGGGCTTTAACACTTTAAAAAGCCAATTTTTTGTTTTATTTTTTTTGCGATTTTTTTGTTTTTTTCTTTGTTTTTTTTTTGGTCTTTTCGACAAGCACCAATAATAAATTGAGTTGATTCCCTCAGGGCGCTGCTGTATACGACCCACTCTCTCTCTTTCTCTGTCTCTCTCATCATGTCGATGGCAACATTGACTTCTATTTCTTTTACACATCAACATTCGTATCTACATAACATTGGTCCGGACACAGTTGCAACCGCAAAATACCCCAAACTATGGGGCAACAGACGCACCATTGTTAACCACAACAGTCCAACACATTCCACATGCCACATGGTTGCTTCCTCATTGTCTGATACTCCTGTGGCACAGCTGGTGCTCGACATGTTTGATTTTTGGCGCTGACCAGACACTATCTGGCATAGAGTTCGGACCACCAGACCCAGCGAATCCCTTGTCTGACTTTTGAGGCAGCCACGTTTTTTGTTGCGCTTTTTTTTATATTTTTTGCTCTTTTTTTTTTCTTTTGTTTCTTTTTTTTTTTTTGGGGGTTTGCAAGGCGTGTCAGAGATGGGGCGGGTTAGGTGTTCCAACTGCTGCCATGTTTTATTTATTGTATTTTGCTTGACCAAACATCCCTTGGTGGCCACATATAGCAGAGCTGAGCAAAACCAGAGCAGAGCAGAGCAGAGTTGAATATAACAAAAATTGTAGAAAGAGATATTCGCATGCTGCATCCCTTTTGTATTGGGCATGTTTTATTGTTGTTGCGTCATAAACTTAATGGTTGGCAAGTGTGAACAACCCAAAAGCCAGAGCTACTGCCAGAGCTAAAGTTGAAGCTGTAGCTATAGCTGTAGCTGTAGATGAAGCTAAAACCAAAAGCCCAAGTTGAAGTTGAAGTTGAAGCCATGTGTATATATTGACAGCGCCCCTTTAGAATTTATGTTAAACTTTTGCTGACCAACAAAAGGCCAAAGGCCAAAACAGATCGCAGATTGAAAGAGTGAGACAGTGAGAGAGAGAGAGAGAGTGAGTGAAAGAGATAGCTAAACTGAAATGAACTGTTGAAACCGTTTTGTAAGTTGTCTTTTGGGGATTGAAGGTCTAAGAAAATGCGCTTGCCTGGCGATAATCTGTATATGACAGCACGTGCAGGGGCCGGCCAAAGGTCAAATGAACTTGACTTGACTTTATTTGACTTGACTTTCTGCATGCATATATTTTGGCAAATATGAGCGCAGCTTATAAAGCATATCCCATGGGAGTCATAGAACATGCTTGAATTGTTAATAATATTCAAGAACTAATTGTGAAATACAACAAGATAGACAACTAACTGTATATGCATTACGAATGTTGCAACCATAGAATAAAGATGACACAGTGTGACAATGACAGCAGCAGCAGTAGCAGCAGCAGCAGTGGCAGTCATAATGGAATGTCCTCGAGTCGCCTTAAAATTGCATTACGAAAACGAAAACGAAATACGACAACAGCAACGACAACGACAACAACAACAGCAACGACAACGACAACAACAGCAACGACAACGACAACGACAATGTGAATGACAAGTACAAGAAGAACTGCAAGTACAATGAGCGCAATGACTACGTGCCTTGCTCTGGCACATGAAATACATTAGACAATGACTCGTAAAATGTTCAACTAGAACAAGATACATGTCCTCATTGTCCTTACTTTCAGTTTGTAACAACTTGCAAGTGCAACTGCTGCTGCTGCTGCTGTTACTGTTGTTACCACAGCTGCCTGTTGCTGCTATACGTTCAGTATTGTTGTCAATGCTTTTACGTAAGGACATAAGTAGAAAAGTGCATTTTAAAAATGTATACGAAATACATAAGAGTTTATATAGTTCCTATTGTTGTTCTTGTTGTTTAGCTTCACATTTACCATTTACTTACCTTGCAGCGTTGTCAAGCCAACGGAAACATGCGAAAATAGAATACTTGATGAGTATGAATAATCTTTTCTAATAGTCTTCGGACTCTATTAAAAATTATACTATGCATATATACATCTCTGTGTATGTGTGTGTGTGTTGTCCAAGCAAAAAAAAAAGAGAGAATTTTCAAATGAATTTCTGATGTGACTTTATTATTCTGTCTAAAATATATTTCATATTTCTCTACATATTCTTTTTTTCTCATGCCATTTACAGATTGGCAACTTTCGAGCAACTCTTAAATCACATTCATTGCCAAAGTAATGATTGCAAAACTAATAAAGATACTTCAATTTGATTCGATGAGATACGATTCGTTACTAATGAACTATATAGCACGACGTTCCATGCATGCCCAAAATGTGCCTTCAATAAAGTTAACGGGGCAAAATCAACGTAACATGTAAAGGCCGCAATGGTTTTGCAATTAATCAAAAAGTCAAAGCAAAACCCTGGCAAAACTTGTGTGCAAACAAAATTGTTTAAGTCCCAAAAGGTTTTTTTTTTTTTTTTTTTGGATATTATTTTGGGCAAAAACTCAGCCTAGACGGAGCACTGTCTGACTCTGAGGTTTGCTGTTTCTATTTCACCCTTATGTCTAGATATATTGGTTTTTGTTTTTAGCTGCCAACCAGCTAACCAGCACAGCGCCCCTGCCATCTCTTTACTAAGATGAACAGCAAGTCCATCAGTTTGCGGAGTTCAATAAATTATGTTCGCCTTGCTGAAAATCAATGACGTATACAAAAGTCTTGCCATCAAAAAAAGGCTGCCAAGTGTGGCGACTTTTCGATGAGCCAGTGGTAGTTCCACTGCCAATGTTATGTGCTATGTGCTATGATTATGTTGATGCTAATGATGATTAGGTCTTTGGCTTAAATGTCTTAATCAAATTATGCTTACTTTGATGTTTTCTGTAGTAGCTGTTGGCGACTGACGGCAAATCCATCGACATCGACATTGCCATTTGCTAACATTGCTGGCAGCCAAACCCACTTAATGAGCTTACATTTTTAGTTATAGCCCCCATCCACATCTCTCTCTCTCTCTCCCCCCTCTATCTACTTGCCATCCACTTTCGACCACTCCAAATGTTCCATATACTAAGTTGTCTGTATTTTTACAGAACGCTTTTCTTGTCAGCTGTCGGCAAAAGAACTTTTGCCATGCAACTTAATTAGTGAGCGGCAAGTGGAAAACAGCAAAACACACAAACACACACACATGTACTCTTTGTATGTGTGTGTGTGTGTGTCTATGCTAGTAAGTTTGCCAGCATACATGCCTTCACTCGATATGCTGTGTCTGAGTGTCTAAGACAACGAGGGCGACACTTTTGGCTCTTTCTTCCTGTTTGTTTTTTTCTTCTCTCTACCCAAATAGCAATGACTAAATCCCAGCAGCGTCTTTTGGGAACTTAATCAACGCTTTTGCTTTTGCCGTTGCCGTTGCTGTTGCTGTTGCTGTTTTGCCACAAACTTTGGCTACGTGACTAACCCAGTTTTCTTCGACTGGGAATGTGAATCTGAATCTGGGCGCTGAAGTGCAGCTTGTTTGAGTTTTAATATAATTAACACATACTCGTAATTTTTTTTTTTTTTTTTTTTTTGCCTGCCTTCCATTTCGCATGCAGCAGCTGTTTATCCTCTAGATGCTCCTTAAGAGCATCTTTGCACACAATGTCTGCTGCATTTACTTATGCTTACGCGATTATTCGCTCAGATTATTTAAGCAAAAATAAAAGCAAAAAAAAAAATAAATATAATAAATAAATATAAATAAATATAAAAATAAAAATAATATAACCTCTTATGCTTAGCTCGGATTCTAAGCTAAAACTTAGCTCTCTTTCTCTCTCTAGATATATTTCTATGTCTTATATCTCTGATATATCTTTGTCTCTCTGTGTGTGTGTGTGTTTGTGTATCTGCGAATGCTTTTACTGTCTCTCTGCAATTGCATTGTGCGTTTAATTGCGCTGCTTGGCTTAAACGTGCGCTGACCTTTGACAACATTGTGCACAAAGAGAGAGAGAGCGAGAGAGAGACAGACGGAGCGTTGTTTATTCGTTTGTGTTTGTAACGGCATTATGAGTTTTAAGCTGCTGCATATAGCAAACAAAGCCAAAGAAGAAGCAAAAATATATTAAAAAAAAAGTAGAAGAAGCAGAAAAAAAAACACTCTGTCGAGTCGTTTGCAATGTCACAGACAAAACGGCGACAAGAGAAGTGAGAAAGCAAAAGAAGAAGCAAAAGCATTCGTTTGAAGAGGCAGCACCACCAATGGCATCTACATCGTGTCGCCAAAGTCAACGTCGACGTTGTCGTCGTCGTCGTCGTCGTCGTCAACGTTATGCACAAACGAAAAAACCAAAATGCTAAAGCTAAAAACAGATTTATGTCCATGCAATCCGGCATATCGTCCCTCCCCCTTTGTTGCCCGATCTCTGCGCATCTAGAGTTCAGACATTCACAATTGAGCCAGGAAGGTTTGCATTGATGCTGGCGCATCTTCACCTAACTGAAAACACATTCAACAAACGAGATTTGCGTAATTCCTGCAGCTCACAGTCAAGGTTCGTCTCGGTTTACTGTTTTTTTTTTGTTCCCAGTTGTTGTTGCTGTTGTTGTTGTTGTTGTTACTGTTGTACACATTTCGTATACTCTATATAAATTGCAATTGTTAAGCTAATATCATTTAAAATTCATTCCAATTTTTTTTTATAATTTATTTTTTAAATGAATTTTTTTTTTTATTGCAATTTTTTAATTTTTACTTGAATTTTCTAAAAATTGTTTTTGTGAATATTTCGCATGTGAATATTGCAGAGTATCTTGTTTTCAGCTTTATTTTTTTTTATTTTTTATTTTTATTTTTATTTTTATTTTTATTTTTTTTTTGTTTTTTTTTTGCAGTCTTCTAGTTTTATTTGAGCTTTCAGCTTAGAGGCGTGCTGTCTGTTTACGGGAGTTTTATTTCGCATGCCACGCCAGGCACAAAGCCTGACAATGCAGTATGCGGCATGCGGCATGCGGCATGCAGCATGCAGCAGCATGGCGATGACTTCAGCTTCACATTCGAATGCCATATGAGTTAAGAGCACACTCGAGCATCTCATAGCGGCACTTTTTGCTGCTTTCTAGGCTATGTCAGTTGTTACGTTGTCGCTTGTCGCTTGTCGGTTGTCAGTTGTCAGTTGTCGGTCGCTGCTGTTGCCGTTGCCATTGCCATTGCCGGTTTCGTTCATTCGTTCTTTTTTTTCTTTCACTTTATCTTTCTCCTCTGCACCTTTGCTTCGTGCTATCATTCGTCCGTTCGTTGCCCGTTGACATTTTGTCGCATCTTTTTGGCTTCGCCTTGAAGAGCAGCCCCACAGCTCTTAGCTCTCAGCTCATTTGGGGTTCGGGCAATCAATGTACATAGTACATACAACATGTGTATGCCTGTCCAGCCCATTTGCTGTTTGTTCTGTGAAATATTGCACATGCAACTGTTCAACTGTTCAACTTCTGCAACTGTTCAGCAACTGTCCGATTGTCCAACTGTTCAACTGTTCAAGCTGTCTAACTTGTCGACTGCTTTCCGGCATGGAAAGCAAGAGCTATGACTTCCGCTGAGATGCTGCTGATGCTGCTCTTGTTGCTGCTGCTGTCGAGACGTCGTCATCGCCTCACCTGCATCAGTAGCATCACTTGCATTTTCTGTAGCCACAGACACATACGCAGCATGCACGCAAAGTTGCAACTTTTGCAGAGACGCAACAGACAGCAAATGAAAAAAAAATAAATAAAAAATAATAGAAAAAAAATAAAATAAAGTTGGATATCATTGTTTGCCTGACTGCATGGCAAATATTTTGCGCTTATCCTCGCACATCAAGCAAAGAAGCAACAGCAGCAGTAGAAAGACAGAAAAAAATAAACGGGGGGCAAAAAAAAAGACATAGACAACGGCAAAGCTAAAGCCAAATGCTCTGATCTGTGGCGCGGGCTCACCTTGAATTTCTTTAGCGTTTTCGCTTATGCTTGCCATCTGTGTATGTGTGTGTGTCTGTGTGTGTTTGGCTTGTGCGCCATTCAAACGCTTGGATAAACAAACGGCACAGAGCTACAGCTACAGCTACAGATACAGATACCGACAGAGACATAGGGCGCAAAAAGTCTAGAAGTGGCCTTTATTGGTCTTGTCTGGCCATGTCCAGTGTGCAGGCCTTATGCTAGAGATCAGAGCAGCAAGCAGTGAGCAGCAAGCAGCAAGCAGCTAGCAGACCACCAAGTGAGTGAGTTATCTGATGATGGTTTTTGCCATATCCAACCCCCGTTGTCACTACCACCATGCCTCCCCTCCCTTCTGCTTTTGCTATTGCTATTTTCTCGTTCGTTCACGTCTTTTGTCTTGCAATCCGTCGTTCAATCGTTCTCGTGTGTATTTGCGTTTAAAGTTTTTTGATTGAATTGTTGCAAATTGTTTGCAAATCTATTTGGATTTCGATTCTTTCTGCCGGTTACGGCCCCCATTGAACAATTGCTTTTTGTCTTGTCTAGAGGCTTTTGCGGCCACGCAGATATATTTGAATATACACACAGACACAGACACAAATAGATACACAGACCGTATGGTATATACTTCGACTCAGATACAAAGATACTCGAATGGTATCCAAACCGACATGACACTGAGTTATGGTTCTGACAGCTGCAAAAAAAATAAGAGAAAAAAAAAAAAAACCAACGACGGCCGCAAAATTCATGCCGAGGCTTTTAACCAGTTTTTTTTTTTCTTTTTTTTTCTCTTCGATATATAAAGTTTTTTTTTTATATTTTTTTTTGCTGTTGCTGTTAGATAATCCTATTAGCAAGCAAAGCGCAACTTCAGCAACAGATAAAGTAATTACCTCCCCTCCCCTTCCCTCCCCAAACCCAACCCAAACCCTAAAAACGATGCTTCACTGACTTTTGCCAAAGGTAAAATGTTCCAACTTTTAGGTCTAACCTTTTTTTTTTTCTCATTCTTCTCATTTTTATTAATTGCACCCTTCTATACACTTGCCCTGCAAAGGGTATTTTTAACATTTCAATACGTACGTAACAAATGAAATTGCTAATTAAATGATTAAAGCAGCCTTTAAAAATCAATACTTTATAATTTAATTTATTATTCTATGCAGTTTTTTTATCTTTATTTTTTGTTAAATATAAAAAAAAAGAAATTGGCATAAAAAAAAGAAGATGAAACCTAACTAGGCGAAACCCTTTTTTTTTCTTATCGCATTTCATTTGTTAATCTAAATCAATGGACTGTCAATGTGAAACTGTCGATTTTTATTAACATTTGCTCAGTATATGTTGAACATTTAGCTTTAAAGGCAATTTTGCCAGGTGTAGCTGTTGTTGTAGGTGTAGGTGTGTATGCGTTGTAGCTGGCCAAAATGTATAGACATAGCATTTATTTAGCCATTAAATACGCTTCATGAGGTTTTTCTTATTTTCATTATCAATTTAAAGGCGCACAAGGCGAACGGAGCTGTAAAAAAGCTTTTAACTTAATTATGTTGGCCATAAACTGCAGGTTTATTTGGTCAGCTTGGCGTGTGAACGCTTTAGACCCAAGCGAGTCTAATTAAATGTCCCCCGAGGCATAAAGTCTATGTCGTGGCCAAAAAAAAAAAATATAAAAATATATAAGCAGATACGCAGAGAGAGAGAGAGAGAGAGAGTGAGAGTAAGAGTAAGAGAGACAGAGAGTTTGTATCTATGAATGTTGAGATACAATTTCAGCTAGCTGCAGCGAGACGCCTTGTGTTGAAGTGTTTGCTCGTGAAATACTTGAAGCAATCATTTTCGCTTTCGGCTTTGTCATTGTGGTCAATGTGCGCCAGAAGTTGAAGTATCTTGAATGATTTACATAAATTCTCAAAGCTTAAATGACCAATGCCGCAACGCACAGCATGACACCCTGTATTGACAGAATTAAGCGCTAGCCAAACAATGCCCACACAGCGTACACACTTCAAGTGTTTTAATATTTTAACCGTTAAAATATATCATATACATGCATATATATAATTATATAAACTTATATAATAACAACAATAGCAAGAAACATTATGAGCATAAAGAACGTGGTCAACTTTAACGGCGACAACACAATGCGAACACTTGAAACTATGTTATGATGCTTGGGCCCGCGAAATGTTACGTCTGAGCCCTGGCCAAATGTCATTAGCATGTAAGCATGATAAATGACCAAAATGTACGCTTGCTCACAGACTGAGTTTATGGCCATAAGAATGTTATGTCTGCACTCTGCACGAGTTCTAGTTGTAATAGTAGTAGTAATAGTAGTATGAGCATGTCTAGGCATAAAGTCGTCAAAACCATTTGTCACAGTTTTGCCAACAATTTTTTTTACTTTTTTGCTTTTTTTTTTTTTAACTCAGCTTTAAGACATTGCCACGGCTGCTCTGGTTCAGAAAATTTTCTATTGTAATGACTTTAAGTTTATAGTTTCTTGGACACATTTTGAATTGTATTTGTTGTACCACTAAAAAATGTCTGACAAATTTTTAGGATATTTGATTTTGTTGAAAAAAAAATTTTAAAAAAAATAAATCTATCTTTTGATAGATGACAAAAATCTATTAATAATAAAAATAAAAATTGATTTTGAAAAATTGAAAAAATTGAATCAGAAAATTAATTAATCAAATATAAAACATTATACGATTATGTTCTACATGAAATAACAACAACAACAACAGCAACAGCAAGTTTCATTTAATTATAAATGATGGGGCAAAAGTCAATCTGTTCGCTATTGTAATATTTTGTAAGCCTTTGGCAACGCGTTGCTTAACACTCGTATAACCAACATCAACATCAACAGTTGCCACATAATAGAATAGTTTTAGGTATTTGATACTGGCAAACATGTATCTGAATCATGGTCACAGATATCACATATGTATGCTCGTATTGTATGTATCTGCTGTTTTTTTTTTCCATTTTGTTGTCTTTTCAGCTCAAACAGAGCAAAAATCAATCATACGCAACGTGTGCTCTGCTCGTCATGGCAATGAAATATCGATTACGACACGTTGTCGAGGCAGTCGAACAACATTGACTGATGTAGCGGATGTATCTGTATCTGTATCGCTTTCTGTATCTCTGTTGCTGTTGTTGTTGTTCAAGTTGCTGTTGTTACTGGTTCGATAAAAGCAGCGGCAACACTTTGTCAGTTCGTCGCAATGAAATGCAAAACGAGTCAACCACATGCTACTGGCAGTTGCAGCCGCAGCAGCATCTCTCATCGTCTCATCGTCTCACCTCTCGCTTCTCGCTTATCGCATACCGTCTACCGCCTCGCAGCAGCACCTGGCAGCAGCAGCACCTCCTCCATCTGTTTCATTAACGCAACTGCAGTCGTGCGATGGCGACTTTAAGTGCGTGCGCTTAGTGCCATCGGCAGCCGTCAAAAGCAGCACAGCCCAACGACACGACAGAAAGCAAACGACAGGCGGAAGGCGGCAAGCGGCAAGCAGCAATCGGCAAGCGGCAGACAGCAGACGGTAGGCGGCAGTCAACAGTCGACGTAGTTGCCACATTGACAGACAGCTGGGGCAAAAGAGCGTGTAAATAAAATTACGTTTGATGCAAGGCGACCACACGCATTTCTATACCCCATCAGCTTCTACTTAAGGGGTATATAAGGTTGTTTACATTTATTTTGAATATATTTTCTGTAGTTTCTGAATTTTACAATGAAATTTTTGCTTTATGAATAATTTCTTCAGCAGCGTGTCTAGCAGGTCGAGCAGCAACACGCTTTTAGTGTTCTTCCAATATAAAGGGGAATATTATATATATTATATTATATTTAATGAAAAATTTCCCATAAGCATTTCTGATTTAGAATTTTTCCTGAAAAAAATACAATAATTTTTATTTTTTTTTTTTATAATTTCTCAATTCAATTTTGTCTTTTTTATGTAATTTTTCCTTGTAAAAATTAGAATTTATTCTATAGCGTATCTGGCAGTCGTGCTTTATATTTACTGCTAGTAGACATTTTTTTCTGTTTTTTTTTTTGTGCTGTTTTTGCATATCTCGCTGAGCCACGGCACTTTGTAAGTATTTTCATTCATGGCTGCTTTTTTGGTATTTGTCGGCGGGCCTTTTATCAATCATGCGGCTGACGTGGTACGTGAGCCTCTCGGCCAATAATTACATGCGATAAGTTGCCCAAGTGCAGGCCGGAGACAAATTCCCCCAGATTGCTTGCAGCTTTTGCTCTTGTTGTGTTTGTTGCTTTTGTTGTTGTTACTGTCCCTGTTGCCAGTTTAAACTCATTAATAATGACCCGAGGCATGCACCGCACAGACAACGACAACGACGACGACGATGACGATGACGACGATAGCGACGACTGGCAGTTACCGTCCGCCCAGGTTGCCATTGTCAAATTGTGGACACGCCCACAACACAACGCCTGAATCGTAACACATGTCTAATGCGCAATTTATGCTAGCCAGCAGGCACTGAGCAGGGGTGGTAGAAGATTGCAGGGAGATGTGATAGTCGGGCGACTAGACAAAGTCGTTTGTGAGTTTTGCTTTGAGCCGCTTGTTTTCAGTCGATTTGGTGGCTTACAACGATTTACAGCTGTTGTGGTTTGTCTCACAGTTACAAGTTGTTGTTGTTGTTATTATTATTATTGTTGCTGCTGCTGCTGCTGCTGTTGTTGTTGTTGTCGCGCCAAGTGCATGTGCTTGTAAAATTATTATAAATGTCTTGTTGATGAGCTGTGATTATTAACGTTTACGTGCTTCAATTCTGCAGTTGCAACAACACAACAGTTGGCAAAAAAATAAAAATAAAAAATAAAAATAAAAATGAAAAAAAAATATAAAGGCTCTCAAAACATGCAACATGCAACTTGGCAGCTCAACGCGACGCCAAGTGTCATTAGTCAGTTCCAAGAAATGGAATGCTAACTAGCCTGTCGTTTCACTGGCTGCTAGTCTGGCTACACTGCCAGTGTCTGTCTGTTCATCTGTCCATCTGTCCATCTGTTCGTTTGTCTACATCGCTGGCACTGGCTGATCAATCAGGAATGAAACTGGAACATTATGCCGTGGGCGCTTACCGATCAACTGCTCTGATTATGCAGATACATGTAAGTATCTTTATGCTCAGACTAACTTGTACATACTATACCATATCTTCAGCCATATAATTAACTGCCTCGTCTCACACAGTCTTACTATAGTCTTACAGTGTCTCACAGTGTCTCTCAGTCAACAGTCTCTCAACTACTTTACAATGCTCATTATGTCTCAGACCCCACAGGCAACCTTGATGACACGAATTTGCATAAGATATGCTTATCATGTCACATTGTATTGCGCTTATCTGAGATGAAACAACGCAATGAGTTCACTTCATTTCAGCTCGTATCGACTCTTGTTACTTTCCATAACATCAAAGCGTCTACTTCAAGTTCTTAGAAAACTTCTTTTTTTTTTTTACATGCAGCGAAACGTAGACAGACTGTTCTGCTGTCAGTTCATATTAATTGAAAGTTATTTAAACGATTATTTTATTTTACATATAACAAGTTGAAACGTTCCCTTCGAACATGCTGCGCCCTTTTATATCCTGCAATATTTGCATAAAGGTAATGCAGGAAGTCAAAGAATTGCTTATACTTTGCAGCAGTTATTTTTAGACTTTTTGTTGTTCCTGTGATTTATATTGTGATTTTGATTATTTACAGGGTATATTTAAGTCGTTCTTATGGGCTGAATTTAACGCTCTTATTAAGCAAAGTTCATCAACTTGTTTAGCAATTACAGAGTATATTCTAGTCGTGACTATGAGTTATACTCAATATTTATTTTTGAGTTTTATTATTTTGAGAAAATATTTGGGCACAGCATGAATTGGATTTCAATATCCAACTGTTTGTATTTGTTAATTAATAATATGCTCATTTTACAGGGTATATGCAAGTCATGTCTTCAAAGCTTATTCATTTTTGAGCTTATTTTTAATGCTATATTTCAACATACACATTTCTTAGCAAAGTTTGTCAAATTGTTTATCATTTATAGGGTATTTTCAAGTCGTTCCCATGAGCTGTGTTTAACATTCATTTTACAGTTTTATTATATTGTAAAAATATTTGGGCACAGCATGAATTGCTGCCGTTCAATTTTCAAGATTTTTTATTTGTTGTTGTTGTTGTTATTTGATTTTCTGGTCTTTTAATCGAATTTTCTCAAATTTCTTTTATCTGATTCATGTTTGTCTTGTAATCAAAAATATTTTTTAATTAAAAGACATCATCAAATTTATGTTATATATATATATATATACAGTATATATATATATATATATATATACTCTATATACATATGTATATGATATCTATAATATATATGTCTGTATCTTGCGGCAATGTCTGTGATTTCATGGGCATTTGATATTTATTTTTATTACATGCTTGGATAATTTTTGCAAAGGCTTGCTGAAATCAAAGACCAGAAACCAGGCCATACACACACACACATACACATGTACATTGGCATACATATACACATATATATACATGTACATATGTCTGTCTGTCTGTCTGTCTGTATACATAGACAAATGTGAGAAAATCAGAACTATTTATTTGATTTGTCCGCACAATGATGCCAACTATGAGATGGCGTGCAAAATCAGCAGAATTTTCTATGCGAGACAGACAAAAGGCGACAACGATGAAACCCTGAGCCTCAACTCAACATTCCGCACACAGCCCTTAGCCTTTAGTTCACATGGCACATGGTTCTTAGTGCTTTCAGTTCTCAGTTCTCAGCTCTTAGCTCACATCTCACAGCTTTTGTCGTCGCTGACGACCCATTTAATTTGGCAAACGTGCGCAGTTTTAAAGCAAGGGGCAAACCACAGACTGTGGCTGCCACAGCAGTAGCTATAGCAGTAGCAGCAGCAGGCGACGTGTGAATGATGACACTTTGCATGTTTGCCAAGTCACAGGCAACGGCTCAGGCAACGGCTCTGCACTAAATATTGATGAGGGTGCTACTCACTGATGGGGTCTGAGGTCTGGTCTGGTCTACTGTTATGATGCTAAAGCTGAAGTTGGGATTGTGCGGCATATGATGGTTAACAGATGGCAGGCACGTGCAAAGTATGCAACACTTTTTGTCAATTGACATAAATCAGAGGCCATGTAAAAGCAAAGCGAGGGACACACACACACAATGAGACAAAGAGCGAGTGTGTGAGAGAGAGGGAGAGCGGGAGAGTGAGAGGTAAGAGCGCACATTGTAGTTTGTCTGCGTGTTGAATTTGTTGGTTTTTCAGTACTTGTCGCTGCTTATGTGGCTAATGTTGACACTGAAGGGTGCCAATGATGATGCAGCTCATTCACAAATATACACAAACACACACAAACACACAGACACACATATATGTATATATATAAACTTACCTTGATCTCATGTATAAAGTCAGTTTCATCCAGCAAATTAATGCGCACGGACATAATCCGCGAGGGTCGACACAAGCAATTCATATTGTAGCCGTTGTGCTTGATTTTGATTTTTATGCGTTTTGGTTAAACTTCGTTTTAATGTTTATGCGTTAAGTTGCGTATACGCCATATTGTCTCTCAAAATTATCAACATTTTTGTTTATATAGCGAAACAGTAAAACTGCAAGTAAAAGATAAACAACGTATATATAAATGTCAGTTTTGTGAATTGTGAATTGTGTGTAGTAGAAAGTGGCAATTAAAAAGTGTTAAAACATAATTCATAAAAAAAAAAATATAGTTAGAGAAGCAGCGCAACGCTGCGTCAAGTTATGCTATCATTGAAGTGTTTTTTTTTGCTGCATGTTGCAATTAGCCAACAGTAAACGGGTTTCGCTTTGAGATAGAAACAAAGATAGTTAGAAAGATGAATCTCTGTGGAACTGGTATGCTTGGCAATGTCATCCAAGCACAAGCACAAGCACAGGCACAGCTGTGCACAGCTGGCAGCGCAGTGTTGACAATCTAGAGCTGGAGCCTTGTTTTTAATAACTTCTTTTAGCTCTAAGTCGTTGGCAGTTATCGCTGGCGCAGATCAACGGCAAACATCATCAACAGCAGAAGTAGAAGCAAAAGCTGTAGTAGTAGTAGTAAAAATAATAACAACAACAACAAGAAGTAGAAGAATAACAGTGACAGCAGCAGCAAAAGAGCGACAGCAAAAGTTGGCAATGACAAACCAACTGTCAGCAGTTGCCGCTCCCTAGTCGAGTATTATCATTATAATTTTATAATTGCGGTTGTTGCCAGCGATAAGTTTAATATGCACGAAGCAACTAAAGCAACAACAACAACAACAACAACTATGTGAGCAATAATAACAGCAAATATAGCAGCAATAGCAGCAACAACAGCAACACTAACAGTGCCAGCAAATAGCAACAAAAGTCACTTAAGCGGATTAGTTAAAGGGCGCTTCTGCCACATAGATAGACAAAGAGAGAGACAAAGAGAGAAAGAGAGAGTGTGTATATGTGTGTTGCCCCAGTCCTGTTGCCTAAAAGCAGATTATGTCATTAGAGATACTTATAATACATAGTAGACGAGGCCATGCCCAGCAGCAGCAGCAGCAGCAGCAGCTGCTGTTTTGCTGCTTTAAGTCTTTGCTGCTTTAATAAAGCAATTTCGTTGCTTGCAAGTAATGTTAACTATGAGCTAATAACTACTACAGCTACTACTACTAGTATTTACTAACAGTTGGCAACGTCTTGCTCTTATATTTAATTAAAATTTCCATTTACATAACAATCTCATTGTAATGAAAATATTAAGTGAAAATAGAAAATCCAATTGCGTCTCAGCTTCATTTATTATACAAAACAATGAACCGAAAAACTGAAACTGCTTTACTGCTGAGATAACTTAGAATATATATAGTACGACTCTTGCCAGATTCATTAAAGTTAAACTTGAAGCTGATCAAGCTGATTTGTAAACTTGCAGCTAAGGACATAATATAAAGTCCAATAGATGTGATCTACGACTGACAATGCGTTGCGCTACTTTGAGCTCATATGAATGAGTTTTTAACTGTATTCCAGATGAAATACATCTGAAAGCCTTTTGTGGCAGCTTCTGTTGCAACTACAAAATAATTAATGTACATTCGCATAATGAAAGGCGACAGCGAAAGAAGCAACAACAAAAAAAGGCAACAACGGCTGTGGCTGTGGCAGTGGCAGTGGCAACATGGCATGTTAATATTTCACACATTTCACATGACAGAAAAGTGCTGCTGCTGACTTCAGGTCTGCTGTTGTTTTGCATAGTAAGAGAATACACAGTGAGAAAGAGAGTGAGGAGCAGAGAGAGAGAGAGAGACAGAGAGAAGAGGTTTTCACTCATGTTAGTTGAGGCTACGAGATTTGCATGACTTTTGCTTAGGCTTAGGCTTTCATTAGTTGCCGCTGCTATTGTTGTTGTTGTTGCTACTTTTGTTGTTGCTGTGGTTATTGTAATTGTTGCTGTTTTACTATTTGCTGCGCTTGCTTTCTGCTTTTATATTCGCACAGCTGGCACATTTCACGGGGGCGCCAGTGCCAGTCTCAGTCTCAGTCTCAAGGCGCTCATTACGCTAATGAAATATTATGCCTAATTAATGGAAAGTCGGCCGACACGTTGTTGTCTCTCAGACAGTCGGTTTGACTGACATGTGTCAGACATGTGTCTTTAACTTGGTCACTCTGTCAACAACAACAGCAACAGCAACAGCAGCAGCAAGTTGTGTCTCAATTAAAATCTATAAGTGTATGAACATAATTCATATGTTTGTATGTACATACATATGTATGTATATGTATGTACATTTGTATGTATATATGTATTTTATATGTTTGTTGTTATATTTTTTTATGTATGTGAATGACAAGCAGTATGAATGGCGCTGCATGTAATTTTAATTGCATCGAAACGCGGGCAAAAGTATAGTTCATTCAACTTTTCAACATAGACTCTGCGTGTGCCACCCACAATAAACAGCAGAAGCAGCAGCAACAGCAGCAGCAGCAACAGCAACAGCAGCAACAGCAGAAGCAACAGCAATAACAAACATGCAACAACAAGAACTATAAGCAAGCCACAGTTGCAGTTGCACAGCGGAAATTACAATCCACATTTTCTGTATTGCATTTTATTTTTTTGCTTTTTATTTTTATTTTATTTTATTTTTACAGTTTATTTTATGACAAAAATTTACAAATTACTTTAATGTCCAGCAGATGAAATTGCAAGTAAAAAAAAAAAAAATGCAACAATTAAATAAACGAAATAAATGAAAGAAAAAATTTATGATATAAGTTCTTAAAGCTGACAAATCGACACGTTAACCACAACAGCAACAGCAACAACAACAGCAACGACAGCAGTAACAGCAGCAAGTAAAAAAACTTGCAAGCTAATCCTGTATGATATGAAGACATGTGATAAATATGACATTGATCGGTTTTTGAGCGTAGTCCCCCCTTTGGCTTCTTCGCACTAAAGAAATTTATCGCTTTGCCATATTTATAGCGTCATATCTTTAGGCCTTGGCTTGCTTTATGCATACACACATACACACACACACACACATACAGAGAGAGAGAATACAGGACATCATCAGCAAACGAAGCGACGACACCCTCATAATTTCTTTTGCCATCAAATTTATCACCACGCGAGCAAGTAAAAGTGTTTGTGGGTCTTCTTTCACAGAATTTTTTTTTTGTGGGTTTTGGGGCGTGATTTTCTTTCTTTTCTCTCTCTTTTTTTTTGGCCGAAACCGAAACCTCCCGTCGAACAAGTAAAAGAAGCAAAAAAAAAAAAACTTGGCTTGATTTGTGATAAAGTGCGTGTGGCATTGGCAGTGGGCAAACGTGGCAAAACTTGTACCGACCCGATCCTGCCATCTCCAATACCACCAATACCCCCAATCTCTTGCTATGCCAAGTCTTTATGGCAATACTATGGCTATGTGCTATGCTATTTATCAGACATGAAGGCAGCAAGAGCTCAAACTTTGCTTTCCATTTCATGCGGATTTTACTACTTTCTTTCATTCTTCCTGTTTCTTTTTTATTTTTTCTCTTTTTTTTTTTCTTTCTTGGCATCTATCGTTGGGTTTATTAATAATAAGTACACACACACATACACATATACATACACTCACACACATGAGCGCCATAAAGTTGACTCCTTAGCATGACTGCATTCATTTGTTGCCTGCCGCCTGCTGACGGGCGTATCAATAACTGAAAATGTCTCAAACAGCATTTTGTCATATTTCAATGAATGCCCCCCCTTGTGCTACTAATACTAGATGCTGTCCCCATCATTTGATGTTTGCGGAAGTAACATCCACAACACACAACGCCCAGCCAAAAGCAAACAAACTTTTAGCACATTCTCATACATCTGGCAACGGTATGGTCTTGGAGCTAGTCTTCTCAGTCTGCTCCAGTTCTTTGGTCTGCTCTACACAGCTTTTCACACACACAGAAACACACACACACACACACACACAGCTAAACGAAATTATTTATTACTTTTGGCGCAAATGGCGGCCTTGTTGTAGTTCTTGTTGTTGTCGCTGTTGTTGTTGTTGTTGTTGGTGATGTGGCTCTGGTATCGTTGTATGCATGGAAAGCTGCTGGTAATGATGATGAAAAACGTGAAAGCATCGAAAAGTGCAAATGGCAAATGGCAAAAGGTGTAGCAGCATCGCATAGCAACGGTATGTTGGCAAAAAAAACGACAGGCAGAAGGATTGCTATGAGAGAACCCCCCACCACCCCCACCCCCTGAATCTCACACCACTTTAATGATGATTAAATGTGAAGCCGAAACTGAGTTTTTCAGGGCAGGCTCTGACACATTTTGTCCGGGGCCAGTGATTTACCTTTTTCAACATCGTTTAGGACACTGTAAGAGTAAAAGCACAAAAAAAAAAAAATGCTAACAGAATTTTTCAATTTTTTTTTTTTTGCTTTCTGCTTGTTGTTGACTGATTTGACAAGAAGCATTCAAATTGAAACTGAAACTGAAACTGAATCAGCATCAGAAACTGAGCTTCTGGCATTGGCACACAAATGAGCTGGAAAATGAACTCTGAACTTCGTAGTCTCACAAGTCACAAAGATTTATTTGTCGCATTTCATTGCAAACAACTGCGTGCTAATGATAGCGACAAACCCAAAAAGTAAAAAAAAAAAAAAATTATAATAAAAAAAAACGGAAGCAACAAAAATAAAAAATAACAAAATGTACAACAAATTTTTATAGTGTAATAAAAAGTATTTGGAAAATTGAAGTCAACATACAAAAAATCTAGAAGAAATAATTCAATGTGAAACACAAAAATTTGCCTTATGACCGGATGAATTTTTATTCATGCAGCAGCCGTATGTTCAGCAGCGATTCTGTTGTATGTTGCACGTATGCTTTACAATTATGTCGACTGCAAACAGAGAGAGATGGAGAGAGATGGAGAGAGAGAGAGACGTACATGTAGAGCGACATAACTGCGGGGCAATATGCATAGCCACAACCATCATAGACACAGCATTTGGCCAGCGGCAGGCATAAATTTCGCAGCAAAAAACAACGATGGCAACGACAACAATTGCTGCCACAAAGGCTTTATAGCATGTGAGTGTAGCGCTCAAAAGACTTTGGTCTGTGGCAGTTCCCGAGGCAGACAACAAGCAAATAACATACAGCAAGCGGGGTAAGCAGAGGCAAACGGGCGACAGTCGGCGTGTTGCATGCCTCAGGCATTTGCAGCAATTAACACGGTCGACGACGTGTCTTGGCGCCCACTTGCGAACTGCCAAGCGTTGTTTCATTTTTTTTTCTCCCTCTCTCTCTCTCTCTCTCTTCACATAGCTGCCCCTTTCCCTCTCTCTACCCCATGACCATTCTTTTTTTTGGCACGTAATGAGCCAGGACGACCGATTGCTGCAACTGGCTCTAATTGCATTGACGCGTTCGCATTGGAATGACATTGAGTATGATTGGGTGCCTCTTCTCCCTCTCTCCCCCTTGCAACAAGTTTGCAGGTTGTCAGCAATGCCTCAGTGCAGCATAATTGAGTTGCAGTTAATTATTACACGGTTGGCATTTCGATGATTTTAATGATTTGTAGCGGTTTTTTTTTTTTGCTGTCAAAATATTTCACATACCATTTGGCTTATGCCTTGACCAAAGGTGCACAGTGCATCTCTCTAGGGAGATGTTGATGCCAACAACTCTGGCAATCGACAACTGGCAACTGGTAACTGGTAACAAACAGTCAACAGCATGGACAAAACGACAAAACGTTGAGTGCAATGACACACAAGATCTTTTTGCCGTGTGCTCTATGAGTATTTATTTACAGTTGCCGACAACGTTGACGACAGCCGCGACATACCTGTGACGCCAGTGTGTGTGTGTGCGTTAATATTTAAGCGGCTGCATGGGAACTTGTTAACACCAACAAGCCAACAACAGCAATAGCAATAGCAACAGCAACAGCAGCAACACAGTCCACCGCGTAGACAAGCCTTTAAGGGGGAAGCAGCTGTTGTTGCTGCTGTTGCTATTGCAGGAAGCTGTACTGACTGCTGAGACTGAGGTCTCGTATGGTTTGGTCTTGTCTGGTATGGTATGCTATGGTATGGTCTGGGCCACGTGAGTGATTGTCAAGTGGTTGACGCTGCAGACAAATGAAATTCGCTTAAAGTGCGCCGCAGTTACTGATGCTGCGTCATAGCGCACAGTCTGTGCTGTGATGGCAGCCAAGTCTAGGATAAACTTGACTTGCTGTCTGTGAGGGGGCGTGACTGCTATGTTGGCATTCTGCTATGGTTTGTCGGTTACCCATGAGTATTTCACATAGCCAAATGGTAGGCGTGGCATGTGGCAAATGCTCTTTGCAGCCAAACATCAATAAATGTTGCATGTATAAAAAATATAAATAAAATTCAAAACAAATCAAAAAATTTATTTATAATTTTTTTTTAATTTTTTTCTTATCAAAAAAATAAATGGAATTTATTTTTTGCAGAGCATTTAATAGTTGTTATTCATTTTATTTTTTATTTTTTTCATCTTAATTCTTGTTGCAAGGAAGCAAATGTTTACTGCCCCCGCTTGCTGCCAGTTTTGTGACTTGCGCGTTTCAGCTGGCTTGCAACACAAGTATTTTCATAATAAAAATGAAAAAAAATAAAAAAAATAAAAAAAAATTCTTTGCCTCATGCAATGCAATGGGGAAAGAAACTTGGCAGCATGTGAATTGTGAATTGTGAAAACTGTAGTATAGAATCAGCTCATTCGTCATGTTTTGCGGAAAATGCATTTTTTCTTTTCTATTTTTTTTTTATTTTCTATTTGGCAAAGCACATGCGTGAAAATTACTTTATTCTTAATGACTATGATGAGACTCGAGTTGCAGTTGCAGTTGCAGTTAGAGATGATGATGGGACAGCCAAACTCAGATAGAGTTTTGTTTGGCACAGTTGCCATGAGCTGTGTGTAGTGTGCAGTGTGCAGCTAGCTTGCATTCACATTGAGATTTGCATTCATATTTTGCATTTGCATTTCCATTTGCTGTATACAATGCCTTATGCCTACTGCTATAGTCAGTGAAAGAGTGCTGAGTCTCTCAGGCTCAGGCTCAGACTCAGGCTGAAGCTATTATCTTGGTAAAACACTGGAAAGTGTAGGCGTTGCTGCATTTTGTTGTTCTTGCTGCTGTTTGTTGTTGTTGCTGTTACTTGGCTTATGTGCATGTCATTAACTTTATGAGTGCTTAAATGTTGTGGACTGTTTTATACAGGCACCGGTACTAGCTCAAGGTAACGGAAGCTGCAATTGCAAATGCAACAAAAGTATTTCAACAAAAATTACCACATAGCATTTGCTGCTTAGCTGATGCTTAGCTGCTGCTGCTGCTGTTGCTGCTGTTGCTGCTGTTTCAAACACTTGCTTCGATTGACATTTATTACACCTTAGCAGCCAAAATTCTACAATGAAATTTTTTGTTGCTGCTGCTGCTGCTGATGCTGGTGAGTAATTCTCCAAAGTGTTTCACTTGCCGCCAAACAATAAAGAGCAGATATTGCCAACAGCATAGAAGGTGAGCATAAATTTTCTATGTGCCTAGAAAAATTGAGATGGAGATGTAGAGAAGTTGAAGGCTTCGTTGTTGTTGTCGCACACGTGTTACAAATTTTATATGAGCAAACAATTTTCATGACGCTCCTCTCGACAAAATATACAGAAAGAGAAAGAGAGAGAGAGAGAGAGAGAGAGAGAGAAAAAAATAATATAAACGCACAACAGATAAAACCAAATACTCCGAGGAGTAAAAATACAAACAGGGAGAGAGAGAAAGAGAGTGAGAATCTGAGAGAGAGAGAGAGAGATAGCGTGTGTATAACGATAAGAATGTGACGTGTGTAAGAGTGAGATACAAGCTAAAGATAGAAAGAAACAGCCTGGAAAAACTGGTGCTGGGCTGACGGCATTTTTATATATGCGTACAGGAAAAATGTCGTAAAAAAGTTTTACGATCAAACATTGCACTTTATGTGCTTTTATGTAAAATTACCGTACAACATTGGCAACATTGTCAGCTGAGCTGTAAAAGTAGTAGCAGCAGCAGCAGCAGGAGCAACAGTAACAGCAGCGACAGCAACACCAGCAGCAGGCAAACGTAAAGGCAACAGCTGAAGGTGCAGCTTTGAAACCTGACTAGTCCCAGTCTTTCATTGCTAGTCTAGTCCCAGTCCAATATCATCAGGCAATCAGGCAAAGTTGCCTCGCTTTTGTTTGCTGGTCTTGGGGTAAATCCAATTTACTTATTTGCCTACTCTCTCTCTTTATCTCTCTGTCTCTTTTTCTCACTCTTCCCTGTGTATACACTGTTGACTCTACGGTAGCCCATGTACATCAGCATCATATTATATATAGAATATATCTTTAAAGCCGTTTGGCCAACTAGGCGTATGTTTAATATGCTATATTACTTCAATTAGCGTTTGGTAGTGAAATTCTGAATTCTGAGCCGCATTTAATGTCATAATTTTATGACCAACTCACACATCGTTTTTTTTTCTTTTATTTTTTGTTTCCTTGTTTTGCATTGAATTTCACACTCCCAATGCTGCCATGCATTATAATAGCAACAAAAATTTATGGCCCTATGGGGTGAAAGGGCTTTTATCTGTTGGTCAACAGTCGCTACGCAAAAGTCGACTGCACGCAAAAGCTTTAACTCGTAAAATTTATGCTACCAAATGTTCTCACTCACTCTCATTATTTCTGTCTCTCTCTCTCTCTCTTTCTCTGCCTGTCTGCTTGTCTGTCTGTCCCTTTGCCATTAGCTGTTTGATGCTGTCCCATTAGAAGAACATAAAACATTTTGCCAAATCAATGGATACGTCAAAAGTGTCAAATGGTTTTTATTTTTTTTATTTTTACTTTTTTTTTTATTTACTTTTTTTGTTGTTATTTTTTATGCCAACCTGCGTCTCATTTGCACATTAATAAGCATATTATTTAAATGTTTGTCAACACTCTACGCTTTCGATCGATATCTAGAGTTTCAAAGTTTCATTATCGCCAATGGGTCGACATACAACAGGTTTTTTTTTTTATCATATTCTTATTCTTATTCTTATTCTTATGATTGACCCATTTATAAAAAAAAAATTGTCTTTTAATGTTAAAGTTCAGTGAACCAGCGATGCGAAGAAGCAGTTTAAATGTGGGACAAATTCTGATTTTAATTTGCATAATTAATAAACAAGTCGCAACACAATAAGATAAAATGAGACTCATCGAGAATCGTGAATTAAAGTTTCTAGATATTATTATCATAATTACTAATAAGAAATTACAAGACAACATCAATTTCTCACTTTAAACTGATTATAATAAATTATAATAATAATTATAATATAAATGCTATGCATTCCATTTAAATAAATCTCTCTTTTAATTAGTTCATACTAATACTTAAACAGTCTGATTTTATTTTATGCTCAGAATATTTTTTATTAAATTTAAAAGCTTTCGTTTTATGTGTCTTTGTAGTTTTTAAATGGAACTCTTAAAAATGTTTAAATTATTTGCGTAGCCCAGCGGCGGGTATATTCATTATTTTTGTTAGCAGTTTGTCATGCTCAAAAGATGACGTGATTCTATAAAAACCTCATAAAATATACCTACTCTAGATTCTAGATGAGCAGCAACAGACGTGTACAAATCTTTATTTCAGCTTAGTGATAACTTTAACTTCTCAGCTAAAATTGGTCAAAAATTCACTTTTTGTATAAAAATTTTTTTGGGTAAGCATCCTGAGGAACATCTTCAGTATCGGCAGCCTGAACATAACTTTGCTTTTCGGTTGTTATATATACTATATTTTTTTTTGGATTTTAAAACTTTTCAACTGTTGAATTCTTTGGGATTTTATACCTGAAACGTAGTGAAACTTTTTTTGAATTCTGTGCAAATTGAAGTGGAAAATCCTATTTCATTCGAACTTTTTTTTTTAAGGGAGCTTCGTTTTTTGAATTTTTATCGGATTTAATAGTTTCAGCTGTAGACTGCGACTCGAAATTAATCAGGCTTGTAAGCTTAATGCGGCTTTAATTGAAAGCCCAAACAATGTCAATGGCTATTACTGGCATTGAGCTCGTTTTTTTTTTATTATCGCATTGTTATTCACTTTGTGAAGGCCAAAAAAAAAAAATATAATTTTATTTACATGTCACTTTGATTGACAACAAAGCTAAAAATATACCAAAATATATTCTATATGGGATTATATAATATAATTACGCGTAGGGAATACTATGATGTTAACGTGCATGGCCTGTTAAATGAATAACATGTTGAAAGCAACACTTCCGGCAATATGGCAACTGACTCTTAGTGTAACTAGTGTTGCCTGCTGTTGCCAGTTGTTGCCAGTTGTTGTTGCCTGTTTGGTGGTGGTTTGGCTGTTAGCGGCTTTTGCTATCGCCGTTTGCCATCGGCAACTACAAATGCAGTAACAGCAGCAGTTTTAGTATGCCACGCAAAGCACTTGGGTGCAAAAAAAGCAAAAAAAAAAATAGGTGTCTATGGGGAATCGGGTCAGCAGACAATGTCAGCAACATTTGCCCACAAATTTGCATTGCATTAATTTGCTGCCACAGACTGAAACCTAGAGCCCAGACGTGCCTCAGCAGTTGCACAGATCGCTAAAGTAAACTAAACCCTAATGAGCGACTGGCTAAAAACTGTAAAAATTTAGAGCAATGTTGCAAGCTGAGAGAGACAGAGAGAGAGAGAGCGTTGTAAGTTTGTTTTTTTTTGGGGGGTTTCGAGTTGCAAAATGTAAGAGTGATGTTTCCACTGTGCGATGCTCTATAGTTTTTCTCGTTTTTTTTGGCAGAGCTCAAATATTTACAGCTGGTTGGTTACGTTACGGCGATAATGAGCAAAAGTTGCCATGGCAGGCTTCAAGCAGTTCCTAGATGGACGACAACAACAAGCACGACGACCATGATGATGATGACGATGGGCAATTGGTTGACGACTCAATTACATTACATTTCGTTCATTTATTTGTTTATTTGTTTGTATTTTTTTTTTTTTTTTTTTGTAGCGCTCAAGTCGTTGGCCCTTTGCGCCATTTTGCATTTGTGTTGAAAGTAAAGCGTTTCGTTTTGCGGTTATTTAATACACTTTGCTGCGGTTTTTTGTTTTTGTTGTAATTGCCATTGCCATTGCTGTTGATGTTGCTGTTGCTGTTGCTGCGGCTGCACTTTGAAAGGAAATGCGCGTCAGCATGCGCGTCAACATAAGGGCTGGCATGAGTCAGAGTGGCGGCAGGCAACGTGCAGCAGGCGGCATGCAATACGATTGACACACTCACTGAAAATATCTGCCGTGGAGTGTAAATAATCGTGCAGTTTCAGTTGAGTTTTGCGGTTTATGCGTTTTACTTAATTACCAATTTGGATTTTAAATGCTCTTTGATGTGGCCTGGCCTCGGGCCTGTTGCCTGGTCTATAAAATGTAAGGTATGCGCTCTTATAGTCAAGCAAAGCAATGCCAATGGTCTATAAAGACACAGACACAAACACACACACACACATATATATATATAGACATATATATCTATCGATATTTATATATATAGATATATAGCAATGCATTAGCTAATGTTACATGCGAGTATGGGTGTCATTTCCTGTTGGATTATGTTTTGTTTTTTTTTTTTGCTGTTGCTGTTGCTGCCCCTTTTGATGTGGGCGGCATTTGAAGCTTGTCGCTTGTTGTTTTGTGGCTTGTTGCTTGTTGCCTGTTAGTAGTTATCGTTTGTCGTTGTTGTATTTGTCGTCATTTCCTGCCTGTCGCGTGTCTGTCTTGGCATTTTTTCAGATAAACTACTAATTCAGTGCACATAAATCAAAATGCAATTTGTTCTATGCGCAAAGGGCAAAAAGCTAATAACTAAACAAACTGCGGGCCCACTAAATCAACGAGTCTGAGAGTCAAAGCGAAAGCCACACGATAACAGCAACAACAGCAACAGCAACAACAATTTAGACTGAAACTAAGGACAAGATTTGCCAATGAAGTCGATGCCGTTGCTGTTGCTGTTGCCGATGCCGATGCCGATGCGGATGCTGATTATGATGTGTACTCTTCTTCCTTTTCTTCTTCTTTTTCTTCTACTTCTGTTGCTTCTCCTTCTTCTACTTCTTCTTTTGCTTAGCTTGTGGGCAGACATGAAGCGTGATGTTCATAATTTATTAGCTGACAAAACAAATTCATTATGAAATGATAAGGCAAAGGCAGCACATAGCGCAGCGCAGCAAATTCAAGAAATTGTCATGCTTATGATGAGGCGGCAGACGCCAAACGACAGAGAAAGAGAGAGAGAGAGAGAGAGAGAGAGGGAGCAGAAGCCAGCAGCAATGCATAACGAAAGGAGTTTTGCAGTTTTGACAGATGTATATGAAACACACACACAGACACATACACATATACAGCTAAAGCTATAGATACAGACAGAGCATAGAAATCAAAACGATGAGCACGTGACAAAGGTTTCATACTAAAAGATAGACACGTGACAGCTAATCCCGTCACGCAAATCACACTTAACTCGTTTTTCTTTTCTTTTTTGGTAAGTTCTTAAGTCCTAAAAGTCAACTCGTGCACGTAATTAAACAGAGATTAGAGATGGTCACGTGAGTAATTTGCGGCTTACTCTTTTTATGTTTGCCGCACATAAAATACATACATGCCTGTGCATGTCTAGCAATGTTTTGTGATATGTGAAACAAATTTGATTATGCACAGAAATATAAATATAAATCATCATAAAAAGTAGAAGAAGCAACAGCAGATAAATTGCTTGTGCTGCATGATGTGATCTATGAAACGTAGCATCACATATCACGCTGCCATCTCTAACTGTGATTATTTGCTGCCGTGTGCTGGCATGGGTAAAAAATTCTTGCTGCTGCTGCTGACAATGACAGTAAGAGTAACAGCATAAGGACAAGGCGTAGACTCTTAGCCTTGACATTGCCAGCAACCAACAGCAGCAACATCGGCAGCAGCAATAGCAACATCAGCGGCAGCTCATAAAATGCCAAAATGACGTCAAGCTGACAGTTAGTACATTTCAAGCTGAACGCTGCTGATTGCGGTTTAGCTTTTGCCGCAGCTGCTCATCAACAACAGCAGAAGCTGCTGCTGCCATTGCTGCTGCAGTAGATGCCCGACAGTATCTGGCACTGTAAGTTTAAGGCATTACATAGCTTTAATAGACAAACGTGTAGCGTAGCGATGTTTTGTGCGCTGAATAAGATTAATGAAGCCGTTTAAAACGCTTTTGGTTGTTTATCATGCCGCAGTCCACCCAAAACTCTAAAACTTCATTGCTTAGGTGCTGCGGCTAATGTGTTGCTGCTGCTGCTGCTCGCCGTTGTTGTTGTTGCCACAGATGCGGTCGCTGTTTGCGCCATTAGTCCATGCCGTCCACATGCGGCGATTCACAGACACAGGCGACGGCATAGAAGGAATTTTTGCTGTGGGCAACCAGCCATTGGGCAACAGGCAGCAAAGGCAACAAGGCAGCAAGGCAGCAAAGGCAACAGGCTGTTAGGCTAGCGAAGCTTATTAAGTCACCATAAACCATAAGCTCACGTTTCCTGAGCTGTTTCCCGGATTTGCCTTGGCAGGCAGAGGCTGCGAAAAATATGTTTAATAAAAGCAGCAACTAAAGACTGTTGCAGATACAGCCTGATGCTGTGGCTAAGGCTGATAAATGCCTGTGGGCGTGACACACTGCCGCCCAGTCTGCCTGTCTGCCAGTCTGCCAGATAGTCCTCCAATTTCTACTGCTGCCTAGCTGTTTAGCTGGCACACTGATTAGCTAGACATGACCTAAAAATGCTTTAGCTTTGGCCACGACTTGCCACGAAGTTCAAATGTAAACGACATTTTGCAGGCATTGCAATTAAAATGCTGCCATTGGACAGACTGTTGACTGCTGCTGCTGGAGCTTTGCCTGATGAGGCGTGCAGCATTTTGATGGCCAAACACGTAGAGCTTCGACAATATTTTTTTTTTATTTTTCACATTTTTTTTTATATATTTCTCTTTTTGCTGGGTTTTTTTTTTTTACAATTCAAGTTGGCAGCCAATGGCAAGGTAGGCGTCTGGTCTGTTAAGGCTCAACGCTTTGCGCTGTATATATTTTATTGCTCCCATAGATCTTTTAGGAACGATAACGAGTTTGATTTGTACTCGTAGCAGAAACCGAAACGGGTTATGATTGACTGTCCGATAGACTGACAGACTGATAGACGGACAGACGGACCGTACTGTCGACATTGGCAGCCAGCTAGGCTCAAAAGCTAAAGACGACAAAAAAAAAAGAGAAGAAAATATACTGTGTGCGCTGCTTGACGGTGACGGCAACTTACAAACTGTCGTTGCTGACGCTGACGCTGACGCCGACGTTTGACGCTGACTCTGACTCTGACTGTGACTGTGAGTCGAAGACTTGAAGTCAGATTGAAGTGTGCCCTGGTCGAGCCAGCACATAGTTTGTTATAAAATTAATGACCCTCATTTTGTATTCAAGTGTTATCGAAATGATTGCTGCTACACGTTGATTCTTTTGCCTGTTTGCAGCAGGGCTTCATGTACATGCCACATGCATAAAAGAAAAATACTTATATATATATATGGGCTTGGCTTCAATGAAATATTATTATTATATTGTTATATAGTTAAATTTATATATAGAAATATTTGTTGGGCTGGCAGCCAATTAAAAAAATAAATTATATATGCGTCTCATTAGCCAGTCAGAACTATAGTTAAGACTTTTAGTCAAATTGATATTATATTGTCATAGTTTCTTCTAGCACACTATTTCTCTCTCTCTCTCTATCTTTTTCGCCTGTAATGCCAATCAATAAGTTAGCTAGTTGTTCAAACGTTGCACGTAGCTTATGGGGCGTATGAGTGTTGTCTATGTGCAACGCCTAACAATGGTTTCGACACTTCATTTCTTTAACATGTTGCCCGCATTACTGTTTCTTTTTTATCTCTTTTCTTTGTCTCCCTATCTCTCTCTCTCTCTCTCTGCTGCTGCTGTCTTTGTCCGTTTGGCGTAACTTTTCAGTTTGTTGCAGCACTTGTCTAGGCGTTGCCTCATGTAATTTGCCAGCCAGATAAATATCTTGCAGCTTATCACGATGTCTTAAACTGCCAGCTTCATGCCAGCTTCCATGTCTTCGCTCTTTGTGCTGCAGCAGCAGCAGCAACAGCAGCAGCTTTTGATGAGAATAATTTATGTGAAGGTTAGTTGCAGACTCACACGAAATTGCAAGCACGAGCAATGAGAAGCTCAAGTCGCATGTGGGAGTAGGGGGAGTGCCTGGCGTTTACTTTCACAAGTCAACACGTGAGGCGGCTGCAGCAATGTATGTATGTACATACAAATACATGTAAAAAGTAACGGGTAGCGCGCATTGTGCGGCTGGCTGACCTCATTTGTGGGCGCAATTTGCTGCAAATCTGTGGCAACTAACAGCTAGCCAGAGATTGTTAACCAGGCAGCAAGAAGAAGGCAACAGGCAGCATGCTGCCAGGTAACTAGCCAAGCATTGCGCTTGCATTCATTAACAACAAATTGTGTACGAAATGTGCATTAAATAAAATGTTATGAGCACAAGTCAACATACACACAAGCACTCACACACACACACATACAGACACATATATACACATACATAAGCAGCGGCATATTCGTGATTTGCTTTGGTGCCGGTCAAGTTGGCAATTTGGCAAAGCGTGAAATGTGCAAACCGCATATAAAATGAAAACCTGCTCCAGATATTCAGTATATCATAAACAGCAACAACAACAAGAGCAACAACAACAACAGCATGAAAAGAATTGCGCTACAACTGGCCAACAACTGCTCAATATTGTGCTGAGGTTTTCCAGCTATAAATGTCAGCTAAACTGCATAGTTTATATACGCGAAAGAGAGAGAGAGAGAGAGATTGAGAGAGTCAGAAAGAGATAGAGAGAGAGAGTAGAGCAAAAGTCACTTGATACGCATATCAAATATCTCAGAACTGCTATAAAGATGTGCAAGAAAAAGAGAAAGAGACAGCGATAGCGACAGCGAATAAGAAGCCAAAAGCTATTATGACAGCTAAGAAAAAGTTCTTTGAAATGAAATTTTAAGCTAGAAAATTGCGAGAATTGCTTTTGGCAAGGCAACGCTTTGAAATTTTATACAAACGACAAGCGAAAAGAAATTTGTTGATTTGCAATTAAAGCTGCAGAAGAAATTTAAGAAGAAATTTTAGAAAAAAAATCAGAGAAAAGCGCATATATTTTTTTTTGCCTTTAATAATTTTTTTATAGGGTATCATAACGCTGATAAGACAGTTTAGCTGCTATGCTGTGATTCATGCATTCGTTTCTCCCTTCCCATGGGGACATAAATCAACTAGCGCAAAACTACAAATGAAATGCAGTTGAAATGAAAATCAAATGAAATGCGCAACTGTCGGCAATGCTCAATGCTTAATGCTCATTGCATTGCATGAGAATATTCCATAAAGCAAATGCCAATTGGCGGCTGACTTGCTTCATTCTGGGGGCGTTTCACTCTACGCACCTGTGCTGTGAATATGTTTTGCCAACAGGTAGCTATACAGCAACTTAGCCAGTACCAGTACCAGCTGCGGCAACAGCAACAGCAATGGTACCAGGCTCAGACTGCTGCTGAACTGGTAGCTGGTGGGCTGCCCCAACACCAGCACCAGCACCAGCTCGAACTCCAGCTCCAGCTCCAGCTCTAGCTTCAGTTGAGCATACAAATGAGAAGGGGCGCGTACAATGTTGACGTCGCACGTGCTTTATGCTAATTATTTACTGGAATTGGGCGTGGGTAGCACCTGAAGCTAAAGAGCATTGACGTTCACGTTCGCGCGTTCGCTTGTTCGCTTGTTTCGCTCGCACAATCAATTAACAAAGTATTGCCAATTTTATTGCTTGCGTATACAAAAATTTTTTTGATTTTGTTCTACAAGAAGTTTCAATGAAAAGTTTTTTTGTAAATATTTTGTAAATATTATTTGAAAAGTCAATCAACACCTGCATGAATTGTTTTAATGAAACTAATTGAATTTTACATTGAGTTTTGTTGCGGCATATTTTGGTGTAATGAAATGAGCGTGTAGAATGTTCAGCTACATGTAATTAAGTGTCAGATGTAGTACAATGTTGCGTATGCGCAATGTCATTCGCTGTAAATTAACATCAAATGTCAGCTTGTTGTTGTTGTTGTTGTTATTTGTGGCTGCTCTGGCTGCTGTAACAAACTGATTAAAGTCTAACTGTGACGCGCTGTGCAACGAACTGTGGAACGAGCGATGTCAGCTTATGGGTAATCATGTGCGGCTCGGACTTGGAATTAGACACAGTGGTGGTCGACGTCGACGTCGTTGTCGTTGTCGTCATCGTCGTTCTCTTGCTTGTCGTTGTCGTGCTCTTGGCTTTGACTGCTCTATAGGCTATAAGTTTGCCTCTGTCTCTGTCTCTGACTCTGAGTCTTGGGTCTCAGACTGTGCTTGTGTCTGGGTCTAGGTCTAGGTCTGGGTCTGGGTCTGGGGTCTTAGGTACTTGGGTCGTTATGTGAGTTCAAGTTCAAGTCATGTGCAGTTGCTGGCGTTGCTTTTAATTAAAAGTAATGCGCGCCGTTTAGCTCAAATGTTTTGTTCCCCCCTCCATCATCAACCCCCTTTAACATTTTCTCTATCTTTCTTTTCTAAGTCTCAGGCATAGCCCATAGGCTATGAGATAGAGGAAGGGAAGTTTGCTGGCACACCCATCAGCATTAGAAAGAAGCTTTTGCTATTTTGTGTGTGTTTCTTTTGCCATTCTTTTTATTTTCGTACACGCTGCGGGTCTCGCGGTTATTTATTTGATAGCTTTGGCAGCCAACCAAGCAGCAGGCCCACTGCCAAAATGCCCGCCTATGCCACAGTCAATGTTAAGCTGAGCTGAGTTTGGTGCCGTCAGTTTTGGTCAAATCACAGCAGGCGGCAGCAGCAGCAGCAGCAGCAGCAGCAGCAGCAGCTTCGGTTTGGGGCATTGATTGCTGTTCAAAACTGAAAAACTGTGCCTGAATTATGCGTCCAGGCAGCAGAATTGGAATCAGAACAGCAGCAGCGGTAACAGCAGCAGCAGCAGCAGCAACCTCGTTTGGGGCCACAAGTTTAATGCTCAAAATATGCAAAATCATGAGTCTGCGTTGATTTTAAATTGTATCATTAAAATGTAAAGGCAGCCGAATCAGCTAACCAGCCAAAAAAACAGCCGAACAGTGAAGCCGCCAAGCTGCCAAGCTGCCAAGCCGCCAAACAGTGAAACAAGCCAGCAGCGTAATGAAACACCAATACTAACAATAACAACAACAACAACAGCTTGAACAACAACTACAAGTAAAGCAAACAAGCAACAACAACAAGCAGCAAGAGCAACGCCAACGATACTCACACTTGAAACTTTATACAGAATTTCTGTGTGTTTAATTTTTTCCGGCTTGTTCATTACAAATTTTTTGATTGAACCCAGACACATCGGACAGACAAACTCCATGGGGCATAGACAACTGCTCCGCTGCTCTGGGGCAGATCAATCAATTTTTTTTTTAATTTTTTTGGTTGCTAATAAATTGTTAAAGCAAAGTAACAGAAATAGCAACCAGAAAAAAAAAACAGAAAAATTGATAGAAAAAAATAAACAAATTTTAAACATTTTTGGCTGTTGTAGCAATTATATATGAAATATATACATATCATATATATATATATTTATATATATATATATATTTTTTTTTGATTTTCTCAGTTGTTAATTCAATTTATTTTCTGTGCATGTGTGTGTCTGTGTGTGTGTGTGTTTGTGTGTCTAATTAAAAGCAGGGACGAATCGGCAAAATTTATTTGATGTTTTCTGTTGTTGTTGTTGTTGTGGTCATTGTCGCTGTTGCTGTGATTGTAGTAATTGTAGTGCTTTTGGGGGAGATAGGAAGGGAAGTGACAAAATTTATATTGTCGCTTGATTTGTTTATTTGTTGCCATTGTACAATAATAATATATATTGTATTTTTATATAAATTTTTATAGTTATAAATAAAACTGAGAATTGTGCAAAGTAAACATTATATATTTGGAGTTTACAAGGTAATGGAATAAATTAAATCAAGTCAACTATAAATATAACATATAATTCGCCTCACAAAACTAATTGACAAAAATTTACGCAAAAAAAATAAAAAATAAATAAAAAATAAATAAAAAAATAAATCAAATGCTTGTGTTGCTGTTATTGTTGTTGTTGTTGTACTTGATATGTAAAATAATAGTCGTGAATCAATTTTCAATCAAAATTGAAAAAGTTTTTCAAAATTTATGCGCGCTCAATAAACGCAATGGAAATTGACGTTTTGCATTTTGTCTATTTCAGATCAGTTACCATATTTATTATTTTTTTACTATATTTTGTTATTGTTATACTATGCAATTGTTGTTGTTATTGTTGTTGTTGCTATTTGGCATTTTATGCAAACGACAGTTGTTACAATTTATGGCCATCGAAAATTGCCAACAAATTTGCAGTGTCGCTCGTATGTGTGTCTGTCTGTGTGTGCAAATTTTCGCAATTTCGCGCTATGCAAAATGAATGTTGTGCAAGTAACGAACGAAAATGCATGACAACGACTGGCAAAAAGTGTGTGCGATACATATAATAGATATTTCATTCCAATAGATGCATTCGACACTAGACACACAGACACACAGACACATGCATATGTTTATATATACTAAGTAGATGTAACATATGAACCTTTAACTGCAGTTAAGTTAAAGTTATGCGAAGGCGTTTTAGCCGGAACTGAATTGAACTGAACGCAACAATAGCGCAACAAAAGCTGCTGCTATTAGCAGCTTTTTATTGTTTTGTTTTTTTGTTGCTGTTGTTGCTTTTATTGTTGCTGGCAGTTTTTCACGCTGTTAAGTCATTCTTGAGATGCTCGATTGCTGATTTCACACTCAAGTAGGAGCTGCCGTTGTTTTTGTTGTTTGCTATTGCTCTTTGCCGCCAATTGATTGCTTGAGTCATACTCCTATAGCACAACGGGTTTACGTACAACAACAAGAAGAACAACAAACAGTAAAGCAGCAAGAAATACAATAACGAGAAACATTTTGTATGCCATATTGAGAGCAAGCACAGCTTGCTTGTCGCCAAAAACCGGGGCCAAGCTGCATGCAGCAGCAGCGCCAACAAATTGCCACTCCAAAGGTGTTTGCAGCTCCTGTCGCACACGCTGTCGTTGCTGTTGTGGTCGCTGCTTTGAGGTATGCTGCTGCTGCTGCTGCTACTTTTGCCTTTTTTTGGCGATTGCTGACACAACAATGGGTTAGATTGTGGCAGCGAACATGATATTTGTTACCGCCAGGCGTATACGTAATATTTGATTTGCAATTTCTATTACGATTTGTAAGCTTACAGCTTACAGCTTGCAATTTGCGCTACAAGTTGATTGAACTGTCAATCGCCTGCGGATATTGCGCTATAATTTAACTAATTTCGTGCATGTCTACATTTATGAATACCAATAGTCAATATAGTCGCCATGCGCCAATAGACAATCACCATGCGCCATATGGCAATATGTCATTAAGCATTTGCCTAATTAAAATGCCGCATACAACAATTTGTGAAATACAGGAAACTGAGGAAACTGTGGAAAGTGAATAAGAGGGGGAAAACTGAGCAACAGGCAGACTGCGGGGACTGCGGGGACTTGGGGAACTGTGAGACTGGAGCAACTCGAGCTACTTATAAATATTTAAAATGATTTGGCTTGGCTAATGGCTGAATGTAAGTGCACTGGAACAGTAGCAGCAGCAGCAGCAGCAGCAACAACAGCCGCAGGTTAATGACATTTAATTGGTCTACATACAGTAAGCGAGCGGGAGTGTGGAGTGTGAAGTGTACACTCTGCCATGTTCAATATATGTTGGGGTTCAAAAACGGAAATTGACCAATTGACATACATTTTTAAAGAGTCGACGGCAATGCAATATAAACTGTAATTGTCCACAATTTATGTGTCTCCAGCATTGTTACAGTTACAGTCGTATGTGTAGTCTGTTATAGTCTTTACTTTTATTCAGACACAGACACAAATACAGACACAGTTTCACAGTTGAGCTTATTAAATATTTAGTCAGTGAGACAGACAGAAGGCATTTTTAGTGAAAGCATTTCTTTGCACGGCGACATTTATATTATGCTATTGCCACAAAGGTCTAGCGATATTAATAAAAAAAAAAAAAAAAATGTTACTAGACACAGCAAAACTATAAAAAAAAAAAAATCATACAACGGCAAAGCAAACAAAACAAAATCATAAAAAAAAATGCCGCACTTTTCATAAGCGCTGCGAAAGATTTTGCAATTTATTTTGTTTGAGTCATGCCACGCAATTGTCTGAAGAGAGTCAGAAAAAGAAAAAAATATATAAAAAAATAAAGTTGCAAAAAAAGAAAAAAAAAAAAAAAGTTTTTATGACTTTAATCTAACGGCAACCCGCACCGAAAGAGCAAACGGCCAACAAAACGAAAGACAGACAAAAAAACAAAACTCACTTTTTGACTTTAACGGAGCTTCGCAGAGAGAGAGAGAGAGAGACTCTTAGATCTGAAACTAAAGTCAACATGAAACCCAAAGACGAAACCCAAACGCCGCTGGTGTCAAGGTTAAGCGTTTGTCGGCACGAGCGTAACCAAAAATTCAGGTCAGCTCTAAATCTTTAGCTCTTGTTGCCAGCCAAATGCCAAACCAAGCATCCAGACGCAGCTCTCTTGCTGGACACAAAAATGATCTGACAAATGTTTTATCATAAATTTTCTACAAAAATGAATATTTCGTGGCTGAAAATAATTGTGCGATTTATATTCATTAACAAATGAACATAAATTTTCTACCTGATACATCTTGAATTATAGAAATTTTTATAAATTTAAAGTGTGCTTAAGAACTAAACAATTGATGAAGTTGGGCTTAGCAACAACAACAAAAAAATAGTGTATATGCAAGTCGGTTAGTCTTGAAGTCATAGTAGGTGCTGTACGCAATTTCCTTATAAGGTTTCGTACAATTATAAACTTTGAGCTGCTGCTGCTGCTGCTGTAGCTGCTTGTGTCTGTGGGTGGGCTGCACCTATTAATCATATCGGGCGTTCAGATAGCTGGCAACTTACTCCTCCCACCCGTCCGCCTTTTATATAACTTACAGAGTCGACTCCATTTGATTTTGCTGTCAATGTTTGCTTGGACTTGCTCTGCCACATCATTAATCATAAGTCTTAGACTTTAGCTTGTTCTTAGATCACAGAGCTGAAAAAAATCTTGTATGGCTTCTTAGTTAATTGATTTTTCAAAACCTGATATTGAATTGATATGACGAGCGCCTTGATATACCAGAAACAACTATTTCTACTTTTGCCACATTTCTATGGCCCAAAATTAGCAGGTTTTACACTTTTAATTTCATGTCTTCATGTTTCTGTGTGTGTGTTTGTGTGTGTGTGTGCCGCAAGCGAAAGTGGCAAGCAATTATATTTTATTTTTTTTTTGGGGATGCGCTTGTATTTCCCAGAAAACTCAACAGAGATTAGCCACAGCTCAACGCCATTAGTGTGAATTTCAACCCAAACTCAAAACTTAATGAGTTTTTGAGTAGCTGAGAAATTATTGATTAACTTTTTTTTTATATTTTTATTTTTTAGCTTTATTTATTTTATTTTTATATTTTCAACATTTTTTTGTTTGCCTTTTTTTGGTCAGTTTTTTTTTTTGGTTGATTGCTGGAGTTGGCCAAGTGAATTTATGACTTTAACTGCTTTGGGAGCTGCTTTTATGGGTTAGTATGTTGCCTTAATGAGGTCGAACAACAACTATATCAAAGAGTTTTAGCAAGTCATAAGCTCAACTCCCTCCCGCAACTCTCGAGAGTTGTCAGTCGGATGAAATTGTTGAAATTCAATGTTAATACTCGGCAACCTTAGGGACAGCGGGTATTATGACTATGTGAAAGGAAATATATGTAACGCTAATAAACAGTCTAATATGCCATAAATATTCTTATTCAGGAGTCATAAAAATATCAATTATAACATATCGGACTTTTCGTAGAAACCCTTGGATCTCAAAATATACAAGAGCTAGAGAGTTCCAATCTTTTGTCAAGTGTTTGTATTGCTGCAGGCAGCTCAAATATATTTTGGATATTTGTCATGACCCGCAACAGCTCCAGTAATATTATATGATCCTATGAAAATTTAGTAAAAAATTATATGATAAGCATGGAAGTTACGCTGTATACTACAGTCATTTCCACGCGACTGTAGCCATATATATATTTTTTTTGTTTTCCCTACACTGATTTATGCCAAGGCATTTAACATTTGACTTTTACATATTTCTAGCATTTTCCATAGACATTTCTCTCTACAATTTATGATCACACGCTGTCGAAACTAAAATCAAAAATTCACTTGTACTAGAATAACATCATAACAGCATCTAGTAAAAGATCATAAAAAGCAGGAAAAAAAACAGAAAAATACAAAGCATATAAATAAAGTAGAAAACATTTTCATTTTCATATAAGTTAAAAGTCAATGCCGCATAATTTAACAGGAAATCATTAAGCGTGCCGATGCTCTATTTAAAAATAATTCACGCCCAGTAAAATGTTTGATTCACATTCTCATACAACATGATTCCAATACCAATAGAGGCTATACATATGTATAACTGTGAGCTGCACAGTTGCATAGTTTTGCTGGCTGCAATGCGAGACACTGTGGCATTTAAATGAAACGCGTACGGAATTAGAACTGTAAACAACATGTGTTGAAATGCCTAATTGATTGACTTGACGTATAGTATATAGCTTGACTTGACGGTGGTCTGTCTTTCCACACACAAACACACATACAGTGTATATTTCCCCCATGTCTAACACATAAACAAAAGCGACATTGCAACTGATGCATAAAAATGATGGCGTTGGCATTCAATGGCATCGATTGATGATCATTTGATGGATCATCGTTGAGACTAGACTATGTACATATCTTAGCTTTGACTAACTAGTTAGTTTAGTTAGTTTAGTTTAGTTTAGTTAAAGCTAGTTAGTTGCTTTGATTTAATGTGATTAGCTGTCGTTCTGCATTCGTTCAGGTCGCAGCTGCTTGTACGCGGAAGAATGCAATTAGTTAAGAGTTTTTAATGATGTGACGCTGCCATTGGCCATTGGCTGTTTTGCCACTGCTACATGTGGCAGTTATTAAATCAATTTTTACTCAACTCTTTCACTGACAATTTATTACTTAACGGCGTTTTGTTTAGTTTCCATATTTATTGCTTTGCATAGACGTTCTGCACTTTTTTTTTTGCCAGTCCCCAACCACTCGAAGCTAACATCTTCTCATCTGTGCTTTGTTTTGTTTAGTTTTTTTTTTTACAATTTTTTGTTCGTTGTTGTTTTTGTTTTGTTTTTTGCGTTCATGCAACTATGGTAACTGCATTTGCGTCTTTTGCCAATTACAGTTAACACAGACAATGGCACATAAAGCATTCTAGCACCAAAGAACGTTGCATGAATGGATTTTTCTGGGTTCTATACCGTTGGACATGCCTAGGCCTTCGACTTGGTCAGACTTTGGCTTTAGTTTTGGCTTTGGCTTTGGCTTTGGCTTTGGCTTTGCCTTGGCTAGCCAACTTTCCAATTGGCAATAAAGCATGCGAAACCAATGGCACTTCTTTTATTTTTTATACCTTTGTTTTTCTTTTTTCTTCTTTTTTGTTTTCTATTCTCGCTGCATGTATGTGTGTGTGTGTAGTGTTTTTTTTTTCTTTTATTTTCAGCGCATTGAAGTTGACCACAAAATGTTGATTACCACGCTCAGATACAGAATACAGAACATATACAGATACTTGTGTATGTTTTGCCCAAGCTATCTAACTATATGGAGGTTACAATGGCATTTTCACGCGCCCTCCACAACAATAACAACAACAACAGCAACAATAAGAAGAACAAGAATATTGGCCACAATGGCGCAGATGCGTTGTAAATGCCCAAAAAAGGTTACAGCCACAAAGTAGACCAGAACGTTGTCGACGACGACGACGACTTTAAACTTAAGCAGCGGCGCCGCACAAATACAAAAAAAAAACAAAAAAAAATTGTACACCATGCGCAATGCTGTCTGAGAGTGAATCGAGCGAGCATCGAGAGAGCTATGCTATGCTATGCTAGCTAACGGTAATTCAAGTTAACGAGCTAACGTAAATTAAGATCGCTTGTTCTTGTTCTCTTTTGTTGCTGTAACCATAGAAGATGCTTCAGCTGCTGTTGCTGCTTCAAAACAAAAAACGAAAAACTAACCGAAAAAAAATAAACAGAAAAGCAAAAAAAAAAAAAAATATGTTTAGGCTCTGCTACACCTCAAGTAAACAAAAGAACATGCAACAAGCTTCGAAATGAATCGAATGAATTCTTGTTTTATTTTTGGCTACCTACAACAACAACAACAACAACAACAACAACGACATTAAACAAAAAAAAGAAAACAAAGCTGCCCAAAAAAGGTCAGGCAGGCAACATAACAAGAACAAGAAGAACAACAACAAGTATGAGAAACTGACTGCAGGCAGCGATGGATAGACAGACAGACAGCAGTCAACGCCAACGCATAAAATGTGCAGCACACATAAAAAGACTTGCAACTGCAACTGCAACTTCAACTGCAACTGCCAGCTACAATTACAAGTGCTTGCCTGCTGGCTGACTGGCTGCCTGGCTGCCTGGTTGCTATGTCAGTTTACCAGTTCTATCCGGCTCACTGCCAGCTCATCAATGCTATAGCCACAGCTCCTGTCTATCAAATATATTTTACTGCATACACACGCATAGACAATACACGCACGCACACACATCACATTTGCATGTGGGCAGTGGGTCAGCAAGCGTCTGTTGTTGGAAAGTTGTAGCTGTAGCGCAACTCTAGGTGAAAGACATCATTGACTTTTATGTTACTTCTCATCATTTGTTCTTTAGACACACATATGTATAAAAAATTCGAATCTTAAATTCTAATTCTAATTCTCAATGTAACTGATTTTTTTATATATTATGTCTTTCTCTTTTTTGTGTGTTATCGCTATTTAACAGCGTCACATTAGCATTAACTTCTGACTCTTACTCATGATTATCTACAAATATCTTGCGCAGCTTCAGTTCCTATACCTTTCACTTTGTCTGCTTCAAATTATCCAAATCAAATTTTGTCTCTATTGCCTATCTCTCTCTCTCTCTCCCTCTCTCTCTCACTCTTTCACTCTTTATCTATCTCTCGCCCTAAATGATCAATAGTGCAACATTTGAATTTTCTGCTTTTGTTTTTGTTTAAGCTATTTTTCATTTTTTTCTTCTTTTTTTTCTTGTAGCTCTTGCCTCTCCCTCAACTTCTGTTGAATTTGTCGGAATCTTAAGCAGCACGAATACAAAGAATTACAAATCGATTTTACTCAGTTTTTCTTTCTTTTTTCGTTTTTTTTTTCACATATATTTTACATGCAGCGCATTTTCTTTTATGACTTCCCCCCGTTGCCATTGGCTCATGCGCCCGTTCTAAAAAGTCATAAAAACTTCAATGTGCTGTGCCACCAAAATATATAATGGTACAACATAGATACAAGTATTTTCAATGTTTTCGATGTTTCTTAATGTGGCGGCTACTGCCGCACAATCCCCACCCCCAAGCCTCACACACATCAATATCAATGTTGTCCAACATTAACGTCATCGGTTTTGTTCGGGCATTGTCATCGTCAACATCATCATCATCATCATCATCATCATCATTGTCATAGTCATCGTCATTGTTATGTTTTGCGTGTCTTGCGTTTCTACAGTTTTCATAGTTGTTGTTGATCGCGTGCAACATGCCTGTTGTTCTAGTTGTTGTCATAAAAGTTGGCACTTTATGACTTACTTTGAGAATTGAAGCAAGCAACTTTAGCAGCCATCGGCAGCATTGGCATCTTGCCGCGGAAATAGACTTAATGATCAATTAGTTTTTCAACCAAATGTGGACGTTGCTGCTGACGCTGACGCTGACGTTGAACGTTGAACGTTGACGTGTTCGTTTAACAGTATTATTAGGAGTTGGGGGAGTACCGTTAGCTTCCGACATGGGCGCGGTAATTTTGAGGGCAATGCCAGACATTCATGACAGAAATCAAATGAGCAACTTCAACTGCTGCCGCTGTTGCTGTTGCTGCCTCTGTTGCTGCCACTGTCGCTGCAATTAACTAAACTCTAATTGGAGACGCAAGCTGGGCATAAAGTGTGTATTTTAAGGCCATTACCGATGGCTTCCTGTCGCAGTATGCTTACATAAGACTTGAATGGCAATGGGATGAATGTTGCATCTAGAAGTTGCCGTATGATTGCGCAAGCGACACAAAAGCAAACTAAACAACTGAGCAACGATTGCAACAGCAGCAGCAGCAGCAGTAGAAGAAAAACGAACTAAAGATGCAGCAACAGCAGTTGCTTTAATTGGAAATTGTTGCGGGTATGAGTAAAAGCGCATCAACAGCAGTTGCTGCTGCTGCTGTTGCTATTGCATCAGCAACATTCACATTTACAGCAACAGCATCGTCAAGTGTTCTAGTTACTTTGCTGTCGTTGCTTTCAATCTTTTGGCGCGTTGCTGGCAATTGCATCACGCAAAGGCGACGCTGACGTCGTCGTCGAAGCTGAAAACTGATGTTGAGACGACGACAATGATGAAGGCAACGGGTTTAGTTTTAGATGCGGCTACAGCTACAGCAACAGCAACAGCAACAGCTACGTCTATGGCTACGGCTTCGTCTTCGTCTTTTCCTTTTGGCTACTTTCTAAAGCTGACAGCCTCCGACTGCTTTGGCTGCCTGCTTGGCATCTGCAGCTAGCTTCGACCAAAGCATCTCTTGGCATCTCTCTTAACATCATCTCGCTTCACTTGCTTGCTGCTGTGCGCTGCTTCTACTTTTTTTTTTCTTTTTCTTTTTTTGTTTAGCGCCCAGGTAACTGTTTCAACTACTGGGAAACTGGTGCAAGCATTGCCACTGCACATCACATTTTCCCTCTTCAAATTCCCCGCAATCTACATTTCTCTCTCTCTCTCTCACTCTGACTCTTTGCCTGCCATTGGCTTGTTGTTCTGTGTTCTTCATTTTTTTTTTTTTTTACTGCTGCAAGTTTGCAGTTAGTTTTACTGTTGCCAACATCAGTCGACGGGTTGCGCGGTGTTGCACTGTGATTTTGCTGCTGCTGCTGTTGCTGCTACAGCTGCTGCTGCAGCTGTTGTTTTAGTTGTTGTTGCTATTATGTATGACATTAGTGTTTTTTTTTTTTCTTGTGCTGCTCCTGCTGTTGCTGTTGCCTCTGTTTTTGCCGCTGCTGTTGCCGTTGCCGTTGCCGTTGCTGTTGCGTCAAATTGGAAATTAACGTGCAACTAGGCTAGGACCTAAACAACTCTCGCCCTTTGTTCTTAAAGTTTATTTTTTTCTGCATCTGCTCTCTCTCTTTCTCTCTCTGTGTGTGTGTGTTTTTTTGCAGTTTCTATTTTTTTGCAGAAATTAATTAAGTGCCTTGGCTCTGGATTTATAGAGCTTGTTGTCAAAGTTGTTTTCCAGTTAGTTGTTGTTATTGCTGCTGCTGCTTGTTGTTGTTGTTGTTGTAGTTGTTGTAAGTTAATTCTTAGTTGTTCTTGTTGTTGTTATTGTTTAGTCTTTTGGCCAGTTAAGCTTGTGTGTCACACGAGTTTTGACTTAGTTTTTTTTTTGTTCTCTTGCAGGCGTAATAAAATGTTAGAAAATAAATAAAAAAAAAAATAATAAAAAAAAAATAGAAATGTTTATAAATTTGCAATAGCCATAAAAATGAACTCGTAAAGTTTTGATCTTTGGCTTAATTTTTTTGTTTTTTATTACAGCAGCAATACTTGTGTATGTTTACAATTTTATCACATTTTAAGATGCTAATTAAAAGAGCGGACATTAAAAAAAAAAATTAAGTCAAAGTTTAAGTATGATTGACAACGACTTGTGCCATAAAATTCATATTAAATTCGATAATAAATAAATCTAACAAACACAAAGACAACACAACATTTGTAGCTGCAGACAGCAGACAGTAAAATTTGCTTTAATTTTTCTCTCTTAAATTTTATATATTTCTATTTATTTAATTTCAAGTTGAATAGCAAAAAAAAAATGAATAAAAAATAAAGAAAGAAAATAAAATGAACTTTTGTAAGCCGAAAATGTGATACGCTGGCAGGCACAAAATTTTGCATATAAAAAACTAAAATTTCGGCCGACTAATATTATGGCAGTTTTATGATAAAGTTCTGTGATTTTAACTAAATTTTTGGATAGACAAATAATTTTATTAAAATGAGTTTTAAACCTAAGATAAAATAGACAAACAGATGTATATGAATATTTAATAACTTCTATCGCTGCTGATCAAAGATATATATATAATTTATAGAGTCAATTATGCCTTCTACTGCTGTGGCAAAAGCAAACATAAATTAAATATTTGTTCAAAGTTCAAGTAACTCAATTTTGTAAATGAATAATAAATAAATCACGCACAATGCAAATAATTGCCAAAAAAAATAAAACTTTTTCTCTTGTCCTTAATTAAATGAAATTTCAAATTTTCTAATTGTTAGCTGCTGAAATTTGATAACTTTAAGTATATTTGAAGTCTGTTTCAATATCACCAAAAAAAAAAAGAAGGGGGAAAAAAATGAAGATAATCAGAAATAATTAAATATCATTTATATTGAAGACACAGTGTCAACAAATAGTCAAATGGCATTTAAGCAATTTGAGGTCACACTGGGGGCAATCCTTACAGTAAGCAGCGTGCAGCGTGTTGTGGCATGCTGACAGTTGCTTGATGGATGCGTCAACCAAAAGCCAGTCAAAAGCTGCCGCAATGAAGCCACAGAGCATAGCAAAAAGCTTATGCGATTAGACGTTTATGCTTAACGCTTTAAGAAGGGGTTACGTATCTCTCACTCTCTGTGTCTGTGTGTGATTATGCCGAGGGGCGGTTTTTGGTTGGGGAGTATTGTCTTTATCAGCAATCTGTCAGTGTGGCAACAAAGCGGACAACAACAACAACAATAAGCAACATCATCATCAGCAGCAGCAGCAGCAGCAAATAGCAGCGGTAGCATCAAAGCAACAAACATCTCCCCGAGCCCCTAAGCGTTGCGTCGTACAGGCTTTAGCTTTGGCTTTGCTGCTGCTGTTGCTGTTGCTGTTGCTGCGTTTGTGGTTTGTGTTTGACGTTGAATTTACAAATTACAACTAATTAAAAGTTGATGAGTCTGCGTGAGTGAAATCAAGCGCAGACCATTGCTATTACCGTTCCTATTCCCCATTCTCATTCCCATTCCCACTGCCTCAACCTTAGTAGACCTTACCGACTGATAAGCAAATGAGGAAATTGTTGCTGTTGCTGTTGCTGCTGCCTGCTGCTCTTGCTGCTGGCCAGAAATTCTATGGAAAATGTTATGCCCCAGCACTTGAGTTGCCTCATCTTTTTCTTTTTATTTTTCAACTTCTACTTCTACTTCATCATCTTGTACTTGTATTTTCTGCTATTTCTTCACTTGCGCAAAGTCATCGCTGAGCTGTCTCCCTGTTTTTGCTTTTGCTGCTTGCTCGTTGCCGTATGATGCTTATCTTTAAGATGCTAGATGCTAGAGCTTCATGCTTAGCACATTGGGATGAGGGCCACATCCGCCTTTGGTCGAAAATAGTTGTGTGCAGGAAATGTTTGCCAAGGTGCAGCCAACGATAGCGATAAATGTGACAAACTTGCACTATAAAAATGCTAAATAAATGTGCAAAAATATTACATATTTACATGCTCTAAGTATGTATATAAAAAAAAATAAATAAAAAAATTTAAAAAAAAAAAAATAGATATGCAAAAGAAAAAAAAAAAGAAGAAAAAAACTTTGTTATAACTGTGTGGGAAAGGCAAATAAAATTATTACGACAACGGCAACGACAACGACGACAACGATGACAACGATGACGACGATGACGACGATGACGATGACGACAACGTGACGTCGCGTCGCGTCGCATCGCCTTACGTTGTGTCGGCCAATTGACTTGTTTTCCACAGCCCACAGAACTTTGTGCGATTCATGGCAGCAAAAAGCCAGAAAATTGTCTCGAAAATTATGTTATCGTTGCTGTTGTAGTTGTTGTTGCTTTTGTTGTTGCTATTGTTGTTGTTGTTGTTCTTGTTCTGGTTGCCGCTAAGCCTTGACAGCAGCTTCATAATTAAATATTGTCAACATTGTACAAGCGATGCTGCTGCTGTTGCTGCTGTTGTTGTCAAGGTTTTGCTTAGCAAGCAACTCGACTGCAGTTTGATGAGCTTGCTGTTGGTGTTGCTGCTGTTGTTGTTGTAGTCCGTCAATGGCAGCAGGAAGTGCGAAAACTATTAGTGGCACTTATTTATTCATTAGAGGCAGTTAGAGACACCCAACAACTAAACACTAATGGAGCACACATACAAAGAGAGAGAGAGAGCGCGTATGTGACAAAGAGTGAGAGGGAGACATACATACACAGACGTTGCTAAGCAGCCATTTGCCAGTTGCTCTAATTATGCAGCGCTCGCTGGGATGAGCATGCATCAGGACTCTGCTGTTGCTGCTGCTGTTGCTGCCGTTGCTGCTGCTATTGCTGTCACAGTGAGCTCTTTATATATAATATATATTTGCATAATGTCAATGACGTTGAGGGCAACTCATGTGTGCATTTAATAGCTGCACAAAATGATATCATATCAACTTGTACTACTACGGCTAATAAGTATAATGTCAATGCACTCAGTTTCCCTCAGCTGCAATTGCAGTTGTTCCTGCTCCTGCTGTTGTTAGCTTCAATGTGCGTATACTTAATATGGCAGTGCACTTACCTAGAGTTATTTATATATGTTTCGCTTTGTATGCAGATATTCAGATATTCACTAGATCGCGTTTTGTTATCGACATACACAAATCAAGGCAGACAGTGAGACACATAGAGACACTGAGCCACTGAGATAGAGAGCCAAATATGATTGTATGCTAAAGATGTTGTTATAGGCAAAAAACAGAAAAATGTTTTTTTTTTTCTTTTTTTTTTGCTTGCGTTTTCTTCAGCACTCAGCACTCAGCACTGTTTCGATTCGTTTTTGGTTTTTCGGTTTTAGGTTTGGGTTTGGGCAACTTTGCGCCGCATGGGACCGATTTCTGAAGAATAAACGCAACTCACTTACATATACACAGTGAAGCACTTGCACACATACATACGCGACAACAACATATACACACACATACACATACGCACACACACACTTCCGCACAATAATAAAAGCGTAAATGCTTATTTATTTGCAAGTCGTTCACAAAATGCGCTTGTATAATTTATGAAGGCAAAGCACACGACGACGACGTCGACAATGAAGCAAAGGAAGAATATGAGTTTGGGACTGGGAATATGAATAGAGGTGAAGGCAAAGATATGAGCAAGCATAAGCATAAGGATGAGGACGAGGACGAGGACAACGCGAACTCGATAAACATTTTTTTTTTTTTTTTTTTTGAAATGTGAATGCGAATTGAACTTGCTTGATATGATTCTATGTTGTTATTGTTGTTGCTGTTACTGTTTTTGTTGTCGTGTGTATGTTTTTTTTTTTTTGTTATTGTTGTGCGTATGTTTTGCCAGTTGTTGACTCTGAGGGTTATTAGAATAAAGCGCCTGCAGGGACCGCTATAAAATCTACGTCCAAAGGTCCGAAAGCGAAAGCGAAAACGTCACAACGCGCCAATATCATAAAAATGAATAGCACACAAAAAATTTGATTGCACTTTTCGTTTATTTTTTTTGTATTTATTTTTATTTTTATTTTTTATTTTTTTTTTTTTTTTGTATTTATTTTATTTGATTTTGAAATTGGTTTTTCAATTTTTTAGTGTTTAACATTTGAAATGTGAAAATGTCATCAATCAGTTGAAGAGCAATTACAAACACGCGCTATTATAAACTGCACTGACCGAGAACGTGTCGGCAACTGTTAGTTGAATACGTTGCCGTGTTCAGTCCATCAATCACAGTGAGTGCCGAATGCAATTGCCGAGAAAATAAAACCCGCTGAGGTTGCAATTAACCGATCAGCAGCATCAGCTTCAGCATCCAGCCAGACAAACGGCCGATGACGACCGTCAACGAAACAGAAACCGACACTGAAACTGCGAATGCGATTGCGATTGCGTTTTCGACTGCGGCTGCCGCTGCGACTGCGACTGCGACTGAGATACCGAAACTTGCACTGACACCGAAATCAAAACGAAGACACAAACGCGAGTCTCTGTCGCTTCAATTTTCTGCTCCCAAACTTAATCCACGAAGTTACGAGCTATAAATTTCAAGCTTAACTATTTTATATGCGCTGCATGCGTCCGTTCGTCACGACGATTCATCAGCAACTGTTCGTTCGGGCCTCTGTCATTTGGAGTCGCAGCGCACCAGCTAACTCTATGTGGATTCTATGTGTCTGCGTGCGTGTGTTTGTGTATTGAATGTGGATGGTGTTGGTCGACAGTGGTAAGCGAGTTTTGGCGCCAGCTTTGTAGACTTTCTTAATGCCGGTTGTCTTTGTGACACTGTGTGAGAGAGAAAGCGCCACTGAGAATAGAATTTGAGAGTGAAATAAAGAGTTGGATACAAATAACACGTGCAGCTAGCAGCCGGTCTTTCAATTGAGCTGACGATAAATACTACGTAAATCAGTTTATTAATTGTCTATAAAATTTTAGAATTTATATAATAAATAAATAAAATAAATTTAAATATTATTTTGATATTTTATGAAAATTATTTTAAAATTATGTTCGAACAAGAAGGTCAGAAAAAAGAAGAAAAACAAATAAATAACGGAAATATATGTTACGAGTAAAAAGTATATGAAATTTATAAAAATTGAAAATATTCAAAATTTGTAAAAATAAAAAAAAACATACAAAAATAAAAATTATTTTAAAAAAAAATAAAAAAAAAATTTAAAAAAAATAAAATTAATTCAAATTACAAAAAAAAAATAAAAAAAATCTATAACAATTAAGTAAATAACAATTAAAATATATTTAAAACTATATTAAAAAGCAAATATTTTACATAAAAAAATTTTCATTAATTTCTAATTTAAAACGAATTAATATTCAAATATTTGTATTTTGTATTCAAATATTAATAATTATAGTTTGCAAATGATTATTTCATTATAATAAATATAATTATTAACTAATCTATACAACCATCTCTGAGTGTCTCAGACTGAATAGCATTGCATATGTTACGAATATGACGAGCAAAACAAAACTACGAAACTGTGTAGAGTTGTGGAGCGCATGAGCATGCTGAGAGCAATAAAACGTACACGCGAGAGCGAATGAGTGAGAGAGCGATCTAGCGGGCTAGCGTTGCTGTGGAGAGAAAACGTTCACAGAGCCGTTGATGGCAACGACCACAAAAATAAACGCTTCGAGTTTGCCATCCACATAGAAGAGACACAACTAGAAGATGAGAAAAAAAATATAATAAAACAGCAACGGCAGCAGCTCACTAAGGCTGAGGGTGTGCAAGATGATGATGTTGATGATGATGATGAAGATGACGGTGGAGAGGGTTAGAGTTGTGGGGGAGTACGGTAGCATTGGCATCTGTTTTATATCACGGTCCGCTAGCGAGGCATTGCTAAGTAACTGATGCCTGAAGATCTAATTGTCTTGAGTGGGCTTCAACTTAACATAGCTGTCAGAGAAGGAGGAGAATCAACTGAATCAAAGTCGAACACAAATTCCTATTGATACCCGACATTTGAGCAAGACACACACATACATACAGTACTGACTGACTGACTGACACACACACACAGACAGACACACAGACACATATACAAAGGCAGAGTAAACAGAATTAGAGAATTTTCAATATAATTTGGCATGATTGCAGATCAGAAAGCGCCAAACGCCTTGGAATGCCCAAATGGCTGAAAAGAGGCTGGAAAGTTTGCGTGCTGCTTTGCCAACCCACTATCGAGCATTGGTCATCGTCTAGGACTGACTGCACACACACACACACATACATACAGCCGTAGAAGACAAGTAGAGGGAAAGGAATTTCAGCTAGAAATTTATCTACGCTAATTTCAGAGCTAAACTTGTGCAATAAAACCGCATCATCGACTGCAATTTTCGCTGTTCGCGTGCCGATGCCGATGCCGATGCCCAGTCACATTGCATCTACACAACTCTGCAATCTCCTGCTGCCAATTCTCTAGCAATTGCTGCAAACGCTTGCAACTCGACCAACTCTTGCACTTTTGAGCAGTCTTCGCATGAACGCCTTCAATTTCTCATAGAACTTTTTTTTTTTTGGTCGATTCAGTTTTTTCGGTTCGACTTGGTTTGGTTTTATTCTTCAATATGCTGGGGGTATTCCCAGCTTGGCGTTTGGTTTATGGTTTATGCGCCGCCGCCGTTTTTGGTCTATTAAAATGATTGCAGTATTTACGTAGCGCTTTTCAACCATAATTTGTATTTGCAATGCTCATCATCATCATCATCGAGTGTCCAGCATTTTTTATTTTTTTTATTTTTCTCCCATTTTGCATTCAATTCTCAAGCTGAACATTGTATCGTTGTATCAAGCCCAAGACACAAGACCCAATGCTGCCGCAAGCGTTTAGCTGACCCGTTGTTCTCTATGCTTTTCTATTGTTTATCTACGACGCGCCAGGCACAAGGCACAAGGCATAACAAAACTCTCATAGTTTCAATGTTCAACACTTAATGCTCAATGCTCTGTGCTCAGTGCTCAGTGCCCATTGCCCAGCCCAGACCAAAAAGCAAACCCTTAACCTAAGCCCAACCTTGTCTGTGATGCTACTCGCCTTCTTCTTGTGCGTTAATATTTCTGGCTTATCGCATGCCGCCGACGGCGTCACATTGCCGTATTTACAATGATTATTGATCGCTTAATACGAATTTGTCTCTCAGTCTGTTTGTTTCTCTTACTGTTGTTGTTGTTGTTGTTGTTGTTCGTGTTGTTTATTTGTGCGACTTAGTGTGATATGTTTGGTATGATACTCTTTGGCCCTACACTCAATGGCCTAGGTTTTGGTTTTGGTTTCGATTTCTGTTTTCTATTTTCTGTTTTGTTTGTTATTTGTTTCACAAATATTTGAATCATCATCAGCGCCAATGATCAATTACTACAGTGTTGTATCAGTTGAGCAGACAGCACAGTCTGTCAACACACACAGCTCATAAATTGCAACACGCAATGTGCAACTTGTGACTTGTGACTTGCAACTTGTAACTTGTACAACTTTGCTGATAATGTCAACGGCATCGTCTCGACATTATAATTTGTCTGCGCTGTGAAAGTCCATTGTGGTTAGTGGGGGAAAATAAAAAAAAAACTTAAAAAAAACTTTCAATTTAAGACAGACTCAGACTCATAAGCTTACTCTCGTAATCATAGTCGTAATTCAAGTTGATTATGATGTGAGGAGCTTGAGATTATTACACCAGTGTATACATATGTATAAATATCTTTCAATCTTCATTCACTTTCCATGCATTTATTCATATGTTTCTGCCATTAACATACATATAATATTATCCCATTATACTACAGAGAAATATTAATATTATTACTAAAATGTTATGCCAGTAGATACCCTGTAAAATGTATGAATATGAAATGATAATTGAGTAACGTATATACCCAACTTTATTGCAGGGTATACGCATTGCAATCATATTGAAAGTACAAATTGCAGCAAGTTGCCACACACGAAAAAAAAACAACAACAAGAAAAGAGGCGAAATTCAAAGTCAAACGCCACGCCCACATCAGTTTCGGTTATGCGGTACATTGAACCCTTTACCAAGTTAAGCCCTTTACTGCTGAGCTATATAGCATTACTGTAGCATTAAATAACCTGTTTAATTTCTGGCTATATATTTTTTTGTTCGCACTTCCGCTTACCACAGCCTTGCAGAAAAGAATAAGAACAAGAAGGAGAAGAAGAAGAAGAAGAAGCAAGAAGCAAAAGGCTGCTAATTTTGACAGATTACAAGGCATTGGCTGGCCCCGAGGGCTAAATATTCGGGGTAAACCAGCAGTAGCGGGAACTTTAATCAATAGCATCGATGGCAGGCAATATCTCAATGGTCGTTGCATTTCGGTAGTTGAATATTGGACAGACAGAAAGACAGACAGACAGAAAGACAGACAACATTGGCAGGCAGCTCAGCTCCATGATGCTTCAACATTCACACAATTCAAAATTCAAATGCCAGTGTAAGCCAAAAGCCAAAGCCACCCTGCTGCTTTCAATTATGCGTAGAAGGGATCGGGACGAAATACCCAAAAAAAAATGAAACATAAAAAAAAGTTGCAAGGAAAAATTTATGAGCTGCATGGGCGAAAACATTTATGTATCTGCATGCAGAAGCCGAGAAAGAGAAACCGCAGACGATGGCAACGATTAAACACCGCAAATCAAAAGCACTGAGCAACCACAAAAGTCAAAACTCAAACGTAAATCCCAAAATCCAAACTCGAACCCAAACCCAAAACTCAAACTCACATAGAAAGCATCGAGTAGACGAAAAAAAAAAAAAAATGTTACGGTAAACGTAAGCGAAACCGAAAACGTAAGCGAAACTGAAACATAAACCGCGTGAAGCAAAGTCGTATGACAAATGTTGGCACTAAGAGTTTTGGTTAAAATGTCGAGGCGAGAACCAGAATCAGAAAAGCAAACATAAAGTGTTGAATGCTAGCGGAAATCACTTGAAACTGAGAATCAATCAAAGGCAAACAATAATGGGGAATACCAGCCAAAAAAACAAGTAAGAAAAAAATAAAAGCGAGACAGAGAAAGAGAGAGAGAGAGAGAGAGAGGAAGTGAAGAGAGAAAGAAGGCAAAAGCAAATAAATATTTGCAGTATTAAGTAAAGAAATGGAAAATGGAAAATGGCGATTGCAGTTTCCGTACTGCAAAGAGTTTAAAATGAAACTGATAAAAACTGAAAGCAAAAACAATAAAAGAAATATCCTGAAATCAAAAACACATTCAGAGCATACGGTAAAAAAAAATGGGGAAAGGAGAAGTAGAAGTAGAAAAAAAAGCGAAGCCATAAGAAGTAATAAATGAGTGCGGAATATGAAAACAAACATATAGCGATGACGATGACGATGACGACAAAGGACAACACAGGACATGCACTCAGTGCGAGCACAGTCTTCCTGATGATGGTGATTTATATGTCCGATGTCAACGTCTCTGCCTTGAACTTGCGTCTGCTGTAAGTCTGGTCAAACTTAATTGGTGCGGCATCCTACTCGCATTAAGCCATCTTTCATTACTCCAAACGTACACCGAGCAAAAGAGATTGTACAACTAAGCCATGCCCTGTAAAAAGTGATGTACATTCAAAGCCAGTTATGAATTATAAATAATTATTATGTAATTTATTATTCTCTTTCTTGCATTTAACAAGATTTGTAAGTGTGTTCAGCAAAATGTTATTGCTTCAAGGAAACCTTTGAGTAGATAATTAGAAAACAGTTTTACCGACTTTCTCTTTAACTCCTCCTCTTTCTCTTTCGCTCTTTGTATCACTTTGGCATTTAAGGGATTATGATTTTTGCATTGCCCAAAAACTAAATAAAAACTTCAAGCGCAAACTTTGCAGACAGTTTTTGTGCCATTTTAACTCGACATCGGTGGCAATTTTGATGGTATTTAGTTTTTATTTCGTTTTACGGCATTTGAATTCAAATGTGCTTTTAAATCGGCTTAGTTATGCGAGCAGCTTTCATGTTCCTGCCAGCTTAAATTAATGCACCAGCGCGAGTCCTGTCCAAACACAAAATAAACTAAATAAAATAAAAAAAAAAAGAAACTAAAAAAATAATTGAATGACTGAACCAAAGGTGCTTAAATTTTGCTTTTAAATTTTTCACCAAACACTATTTGAATTAAAGTGATTTAAGAGACAGTCTAAAGACAGACAGACAGATGAATGTTGAAGTGAAAATCTGTTATCTAATCTAAGTCTGTTAAAACGCTCACTTTGAGTGCAAAAAAAAAGTTTATTATTTTCGAGTATTCATTTTGTTTGTCAAATATCTACAACTTTTGAGATAAGTTCAAAAGCACGTTTCACGTGATTAGCTATGTTTGCTCATTAGTAAGCATAATAAAAAGCATGTTAACAAATTTTACAGTAGTCATAACACTTAACAACTTTAATGGGAATCCAATTAAATAGCTTGAAACTATTGTCTTGACACTTGAAAAAACTATAGAAAAGATTCAAGTGGTTTACTAACAGTACTAACTCTATCTATCTATGATTTGGGAACTATTCTATTTTGAGCACATTTTGTGCTAATAATAGATTTAATAAATTAATTTTTAAAGGGTATTTTATGTGAAATTCTATAGAATTGGAAACTACACTTCATAACATGAAGTACTCAATGTCAATGAAATTGAAGTAGTGTTTCACTTAAGATTTTTTTTTATAAATTTTACACTAATCTAAGGAAAGTAATTTAGCTAAATTTAACACAGTTGACAAATTTTATTGATCAGTACTAAAATTAGAAAGAGTGGGGGAAAAAAAAATGAACAATCATAACATTATCATAGCTTGCAAGTATTTAATCCTTCAGCAAGCTGTAATACATATATATAAATATAAATATATATATATATAATTCAATATGCTTATCATAGCTAGACCAAATTTCTATCATTATTTTGGCGCTCTACTACATCATATTGCTGACATACTTAAGATCTGCAAGCTATGATAATGTTATGATTGTTCATTTTTTTTTCCCCCACTCTTTCTAATTTTAGTACTGATCAATAAAATTTGTCAACTGTGTTAAATTTAGCTAAATTACTTTCCTTAGATTAGTGTAAAATTTATAAAAAAAAATCTTAAGTGAAACACTACTTCAATTTCATTGACATTGAGTACTTCATGTTATGAAGTGTAGTTTCCAATTCTATAGAATTTCACATAAAATACCCTTTAAAAATTAATTTATTAAATCTATTATTAGCACAAAATGTGCTCAAAATAGAATAGTTCCCAAATCATAGATAGATAGAGTTAGTACTGTTAGTAAACCACTTGAATCTTTTCTATAGTTTTTTCAAGTGTCAAGACAATAGTTTCAAGCTATTTAATTGGATTCCCATTAAAGTTGTTAAGTGTTATGACTACTGTAAAATTTGTTAACATGCTTTTTATTAGGCTTACTAATGAGCAAACATAGCTAATCACGTGAAACGTGCTTTTGAACTTATCTCAAAAGTTGTAGATATTTGACAAACAAAATGAATACTCGAAAATAATAAACTTTTTTTTTGCACTCAAAGTGAGCGTTTTAACAGACTTAGATTAGATAACAGATTTTCACTTCAACATTCATCTGTCTGTCTGTCTTTAGACTGTCTCTTAAATCACTTTAATTCAAATAGTGTTTGGTGAAAAATTTAAAAGCAAAATTTAAGCACCTTTGGTTCAGTCATTCAATTATTTTTTTAGTTTCTTTTTTTTTATTTTATTTTATTTAGTTTATTTTGTGTTTGGACAGGACTCGCGCTGGTGCATTAATTTAAGCTGGCAGGAACATGAAAGCTGCTCGCATAACTAAGCCGATTTAAAAGCACATTTGAATTCAAATGCCGTAAAACGAAATAAAAACTAAATACCATCAAAATTGCCACCGATGTCGAGTTAAAATGGCACAAAAACTGTCTGCAAAGTTTGCGCTTGAAGTTTTTATTTAGTTTTTGGGCAATGCAAAAATCATAATCCCTTAAATGCCAAAGTGATACAAAGAGCGAAAGAGAAAGAGGAGGAGTTAAAGAGAAAGTCGGTAAAACTGTTTTCTAATTATCTACTCAAAGGTTTCCTTGAAGCAATAACATTTTGCTGAACACACTTACAAATCTTGTTAAATGCAAGAAAGAGAATAATAAATTACATAATAATTATTTATAATTCATAACTGGCTTTGAATGTACATCACTTTTTACAGGGCATGGCTTAGTTGTACAATCTCTTTTGCTCGGTGTACGTTTGGAGTAATGAGAGATGGCTTAATGCGAGTAGGATGCCGCACCAATTAAATTTGACCAGACTTACAGCAGACGCAAGTTCAAGGCAGAGACGTTGACATCGGACATATAAATCACCATCATCAGTTGACCGACCATCAGGAAGACTGTGCTCGCACTGAGTGCATGTCCTCTGTTGTCCTTTGTCTTCATCGTCATCGTCATCGCTATATGTTTGTTTTCATATTCCGCACTCATTTATTACTTCTTATGGCTTCGCTTTTTTTTCTACTTCTACTTCTCCTTTCCCCATTTTTTTTTACCGTATGCTCTGAATGTGTTTTTGATTTCAGGATATTTCTTTTATTGTTTTTGCTTTCAGTTTTTATCAGTTTCATTTTGAACTCTTTGCAGTACGGAAACTGCAATCGCCATTTTCCATTTTCCGTTTCTTTACTTAATACTGCAAATATTTATTTGCTTTTGCTTTCTTTCTCTTTCCACTCTCTCTCTCTCTCTCTCTCTCTCTCTTTCTCTGTCTCGCTTTTATTTTTTTCTTACTTGTTTTTTTGGCTGGTATTCCCCATTATTGTTTCCTTTGATTTATTCTCAGTTTCAAGTGATTTCTGCTAGCATTCAACACTTTATGTTTGCTTTTCTGATTCTGGTTCTGGCCTCGACATTTTAACCAAAACTCTTAGTGCCAACATTTGTCATACGACTTTGCTTCACGCGGTTTATGTTTCAGTTTCGCTTACGTTTTCGGTTTCGCTTACGTTTACCGTAACATTTTTTTTTTTTTCGTCTACTCGATGCTTTCTATGTGAGTTTGAGTTTTGGGTTTGGGTTCGAGTTTGGATTTTGGGATTTACGTTTGAGTTTTGACTTTTGAGGTTGCTCAGTGCTTTTGATTTGCGGTGTTTAATCGTTGCCATCGTCTGCGGTTTCTCTTTCTCGGCATCTGCATGCAGATACATAAATGTTTTCGCCCATGCAGCTCATAAATTTTTCCTTGCAACTTTTTTTTATGTTTCATTTTTTTTTTGGGTATTTCGTCCCGTTCCCTTCTACGCATAATTGAAAGCAGCAGGGTGGCTTTGGCTTTTGGCTTACACTGGCATTTGAATTTTGAATTGTGTGAATGTTGAAGCATCATGGAGCTGAGCTGCCTGCCAATGTTGTCTGTCTGTCTGTCTTTCTGTCTGTCCAATATTCAACTACCGAAATGCAACGGCCATTGAGATATTGCCTGCCATCGATGCTATTGATTAAAGTTCCCGCTACTGCTGGTTTACCCCGAATATTTAGCCCTCGGGGCCAGCCAATGCCTTGTAATCTGTCAAAATTAGCAGCCTTTTGCTTCTTGCTTCTTCTTCTTCTTCTTCTCCTTCTTGTTCTTATTCTTTTCTGCAAGGCTGTGGTAAGCGGAAGTGCGAACAAAAAAATATATAGCCAGAAATTAAACAGGTTATTTAATGCTACAGTAATGCTATATAGCTCAGCAGTAAAGGGCTTAACTTGGTAAAGGGTTCAATGTACCGCATAACCGAAACTGATGTGGGCGTGGCGTTTGACTTTGAATTTCGCCTCTTTTCTTGTTGTATTTTTTTTTTTTCGTGTGTGGCAACTTGCTGCAATTTGTACTTTCAATATTATTGCAATGCCTATACCCTGCAATAAAGTTGGGTATATACGTTACTCAATTATCATTTCATATTCATACATTTTACAGGGTATTCACTGGCACAACATTTTAGTAATAATATTAATATTTCTCTGTGGTATAATGGGATAATATTATATGTATGTTAATGGCAGAAACATATGAATAAATGCATGGAAAGTGAATGAAGATTGAAAGATATTTATACATATGTATACACTGGTGTAATAATCTCAAGCTCCTCACATCATAATCAACTTGAATTACGACTATGATTACGAGAGTAAGCTTATGAGTCTGAGTCTGTCTTAAATTGAAAGTTTTTTTAAGTTTTTTTTTTATTTTCCCCCACTAACCACAATGGACTTTCACAGCGCAGACAAATTATAATGTCGAGACGATGCCGTTGACATTATCAGCAAAGTTGTACAAGTTACAATTTGCAAGTCACAAGTCACAAGTCACGAGTTGCACATTGCGTGTTGCAATTTATGAGCTGTGTGTGTGTTGACAGACTGTGCTGTCTGCTCAACTGATACAACACTGTAGTAATTGATCATTGGCGCTGATGATGATTCAAATATTTGTGAAACAAATAACAAACAAAACAGACAACAGAAAATAGAAAACAGAAATCGAAACCAAAACCAAAACCTAGGCCATTGAGTGTAGGGCCAAAGAGTATCATACCAAACATATCACACTAAGTCGCACAAATAAACAACATGAACAACAACAACAACAGTAAGAGAAACAAACAGACTGAGAGACAAATTCGTATTAAGCGATCAATAATCATTGTAAATACGGCAATGTGACGCCGCCGGCGGCATGCGATAAGCCAGAAATATTAACGCACAAGAAGAAGGCGAGTAGCATCACAGACAAGGTTGGGCTTAGGTTAAGGGTTTGCTTTTTGGTCTGGGCTGGGCAATGGGCACTGAGCACAGGGCATTGAGCATTAAGTGTTGAGCATTGAAACTATGAGAGTTTTGTTGTGCCTTGTGCCTGGCGCGTCGTAGATAAACAATAGAAAAGCATAGAGAACAACGGGTCAGCTAAACGCTTGCGGCTGCATTGGGTCTTGTGTCTTGGGCTTGATACAACGATACAATGTTCAGCTTGAGAATTGAATGCAAAATGGGAGAAAAATAAAAAATAAAAAATGCTGGACACTCGATGATGATGATGATGAGCATAGCAAATACAAATTATGGTTGAAAAGCGCTACGTAAATACTGCAATCATTTTAATAGACCAAAAACGGCGGCGGCGCATAAACCATAAACCAAACGCCAAGATGGGAATACCCCCAGCATATTGAAGAATAAAACCAAACCAAGTCGAACCGAAAAAACTGAATCGACCAAAAAAAAAAAAGTTCTATGAGAAATTGAAGGCGTTCATGCGAAGACTGCTCAAAAGTGCAAGAGTTGGTCGAGTTGCAAGCGTTTGCAGCAATTGCTAGAGAATTGGCAGCAGGAGATTGCAGAGTTGTGTAGATGCAATGTGACTGGGCATCGGCATCGGCATCGGCACGCGAACAGCGAAAATTGCAGTCGATGATGCGGTTTTATTACACAAGTTTAGCTCTGAAATTAGCGTAGATAAATTTCTAGCTGAAATTCCTTTCCCTCTGCTTGTCTTCTACGGCTGTATATGTATGTGTGTGTGTATGTGTGTGTGTGTGTGCAGTCAGTCCTAGACGATGACCAATGCTCGATAGTGGGTTGGCAAAGCGGCACGCAAACTTTCCAGCCTCTTTTCAGCCATTTGGGCATTCCAAGGCGTTTGGCGCTTTCTGATCTGCAATCATGCCAAATTATATTGAAAATTCTCTAATTCTGTTTACTCTGCCTTTGTATATGTGTGTGTGTGTCAGTCAGTCAGTACTGTATGTATGTGTGTGTCTTGCTCAAAATGTCGGGTATCAATAGGAATTTGTGTTCGACTTTGATTCAGTTGATTCTCCTCCTTCTCTGACAGCTATGTTAAGTTGAAGCCCACTCAAGACAATTAGATCTTCAGGCATCAGTTACTTAGCAATGCCTCGCTAGCGGACCGTGATATAAAACAGATGCCAATGCTACCGTACTCCCCCACAACTCTAACCCTCTCCACCGTCATCTTCATCATTCTCTTCATCATCATCATCATCTTGCACACCCTCAGCCTTAGTGAGCTGCTGCCGTTGCTGTTTTATTATATTTTTCTTCTACTTCTTCGAGTTGTGTCTCTTCTATGTGGATGGCAAACTCGAAGCGTTTATTTTTGTGGTCGTTGCCATCACCGGCTCTGTGAACGTTTTCTCTCCACAGCAACGCTAGCCCGCTAGCTCGCTCTCTCACTCATTCGCTCTCGCGTGTACGTTTTATTGCTCTCAGCATGCTCATGCGCTCCACAACTCTACACAGTTTCGTAGTTTTGTTTTGCTCGCCATATTCGTAACATATGCAATGTTATTCAGTTTGAGACACTTAGAGATGGTTGTATAGATTAGTTAATAATTATATTTATTATAATGAAATTATTATTTGCAAACTATAATTATAAATATTTGAATACAAAATACAAATATTTGAATATTAATTCGTTTTAAATTAGAAATTAATGAACATTTTTATATGTAAAATATTTTCTTTTTAATATAGTTTTAAATATGTTTTAATTGTTATTTACCATTTTGCTTTAAATTTAAATGTTATAGAGTTTTTCTTTTTATTTTTGAATTCTAATTAATTTTATTTTTATTTATTTTTTTTAAAATTTTTTTTTAAATTTTATTAAAATTAATTTTTTTTGCAGTATTTTTTTAATTTTTATAAATTTTGAATATTTTCAATTTTTATAAATTTCATATACTTTTTTACTCGTAATATATATTTCCGTTATTTATTTGTTTTTCTTCTTTTTTCTGACCTCTTTCTTGCTCGAACATAATTTTAAAATAATTTTCATAAAATAGCAAAATAATATTTAAATTTTTTTTATTTATTTTTATATAAATTTCAAAATTTTATAGACAATTAATAAATTAATTTACGTAGTATTTATCGTCAGCTCAATTGAAAGACCGGTTGCTAGCTGCACGTGTTATTTGTATCCAACTCTTTATTTCACTCTCAAATTCTATTCTCAGTGGCGCTTTCTCTCTCACACAGTGTCACAAAGACAACCGGCATTAAGAAAGTCTACAAAGCTGGCGCCAAAACTCGCTTACCACTGTCGACCAACACCATCCACATTCAATACACAAACACACGCACGCAGACACATAGAATCCACATAGAGTTAGCTGGTGCGCTGCGACTCCAAATGACAGAGGCCCGAACGAACAGTTGCTGATGAATCGTCGTGACGAACGGACGCATGCAGCGCATATAAACTAGTTGTGCTTGAAATTTATAGCTCGTAACTTCGTGGATTAAGTTTGGGAGCAGAAAATTGAAGCGACAGAGACTCGCGTTTGTGTCTTCGTTTTGATTTCGGTGTCAGTGCAAGTTTCGGTATCTCAGTCGCAGTCGCAGCGGCAGCGGCAGCCGCAGTCGAAAACGCAATCGCAATCGCATTCGCAGTTTCAGTGTCGGTTTCTGTTTCGTTGACGGTCGTCATCGGCCGTTTGTCTGGCTGGATGCTGAAGCTGATGCTGCTGATCGGTTAGTTGCAACCTCAGCGGGTTTTATTTTCTCGGCAATTGCATTCGGCACTCACTGTGATTGATGGACTGAACACGGCAACGTATTCAACTAACAGTTGCCGACACGTTCTCGGTCAGTGCAGTTTATAATAGCGCGTGTTTGTAATTGCTCTTCAACTGATTGATGACATTTTCACATTTCAAATGTTAAACACTAAAAAATTGAAAAACCAATTTCAAAATCAAATAAAATAAATACAAAAAAAAAAAAAATAAAAAATAAAAATAAAAATAAATACAAAAAAAATAAACGAAAAGTGCAATCAAATTTTTTGTGTGCTATTCATTTTTATGATATTGTCGCGTTGTGACGTTTTCGCTTTCGCTTTCGGACCTTTGGACGTAGATTTTATAGCGGTCCCTGCAGGCGCTTTATTCTAATAACCCTCAGAGTCAACAACTGGCAAAACATACGCACAACAATAACAAAAAAAAAAAAACATACACACGACAACAAAAACAAGAACAACAACAAACAGTAACAACAACAACAATAACAACATAGAATCATATCAAGCAAGTTCAATTCGTATTCGTATTCGCATTCACATTTCAAAAAAAAAAAAAATGTTTATCGAGTTCGCGTTGTCCTCGTCCTCGTCCTCATCCTTGTGCTTATGCTTGCTCATATCTTTGCCTTCACCTCTATTCATATTCCCAGTCCCAAACTCATATTCTTCCTTTGCTTCATTGTCGACGTCGTCGTCGTGTGCTTTGCCTTCATAAATTATACAAGCGCATTTTGTGAACGACTTGCAAATAAATAAGCATTTACGCTTTTATTATTGTGCGGAAGTGTGTGTGTGCGTATGTGTATGTGTGTGTATATGTTGTTGTCGCGTATGTATGTGTGCAAGTGCTTCACTGTGTATATGTAAGTGAGTTGCGTTTATTCTTCAGAAATCGGTCCCATGCGGCGCAAAGTTGCCCAAACCCAAACCTAAAACCGAAAAACCAAAAACGAATCGAAACAGTGCTGAGTGCTGAGTGCTGAAGAAAACGCAAGCAAAAAAAAAAGAAAAAAAAACATTTTTCTGTTTTTTGCCTATAACAACATCTTTAGCATACAATCATATTTGGCTCTCTATCTCAGTGGCTCAGTGTCTCTGTGTGTCTCACTGTCTGCCTTGATTTGTGTGTGTCGATAACAAAACGCGATCTAGTGAATATCTGAATATCTGCATACAAAGCGAAACATATATAAATAACTCTAGGTAAGTGCACTGCCATATTAAGTATACGTACATAGAAGCTCCAGCAGCAGGAGCAACTGCATACTGCAACTGCAACAGAGGGAAACTGAGTGCATTGACATTATACTTATTAGCCGTAGTAGTACAAGTTGATATGATATCATTTTGTGCAGCTATTAAATGCACACATGAGTTGCCCTCAACGTCATTGACATTATGCAAATATATATTATATATAAAGAGCTCACTGTGACAGCAATAGCAGCAGCAACGGCAGTAACAGCAGCAGCAACGGCAGCAACAGCAGAGTCCTGATGCATGCTCATCCCAGCGAGTGATGCATAATTAGAGCAACTGGCAAATGGCTGCTTAGCAAAGTCTGTCTCCCTCTCACTCTTTGTCACATACGCGCTCTCTCCCTCTCTCTCTCTCTCTCTTTGTATGTGTGCTCCATTAGTGTTTAGTTGTTGGGTGTCTCTAACTGCCTCTAATGAATAAATAAGTGCCACTAATAGTTTTCGCACTTCCTGCTGCCATTGACGGACTACAACAACAGCAGCAGCATCAGCAGCAGCAAGCTCATCAAACTGCAGTCGAGTTGCTTGCTAAGCAAAACCTTGACAACAACAGCAGCAGCAGCATCGCTTGTACAATGTTGACAATATTTAATTATGAAGCTGCTGTCAAGGCTGAGCGGCAACCAGAACAAGAACAACAACAACAAAAGCAACAACAACAGCAACGATAACATAATTGTCGAGACAATTTTCTGGCTTTTTGCTGCCATGAATCGCACAAAGTTCTGTGGGCTGTGGAAAACAAGTCAATTGGCCGACACAACGTAAGGCGATGCGACGCGACGCGACGTCACGTTGTCGTCATCGTCATCGTCATCGTCGTCATCGTTGTCATCGTTGTCGTCGTTGTCGTTGCCGTTGTCGTAATAATTTTATTTGCCTTTCCCACACAGTTATAACAAAGTTTTTTTCTTCTTTTTTTTTTTCTTTTGCATATCTATTTTTTTTTTTTTAAATTTTTTTATTTATTTTTTTTTATATACATACTTAGAGCATGTAAATATGTAATATTTTTGCACATTTATTTAGCATTTTTATAGTGCAAGTTTGTCACATTTATCGCTATCGTTGGCTGCACCTTGGCAAACATTTCCTGCACACAACTATTTTCGACCAAAGGCGGATGTGGCCCTCATCCCAATGTGCTAAGCATGAAGCTCTAGCATCTAGCATCTTAAAGATAAGCATCATACGGCAACGAGCAAGCAGCAAAAGCAAAAACAGGGAGACAGCTCAGCGATGACTTTGCGCAAGTGAAGAAATAGCAGAAAATACAAGTACAAGATGATGAAGTAGAAGTAGAAGTTGAAAAATAAAAAGAAAAAGATGAGGCAACTCAAGTGCTGGGGCATAACATTTTCCATAGAATTTCTGGCCAGCAGCAAGAGCAGAGGCAGCAGCAACAGCAACAGCAACAATTTCCTCATTTGCTTATCAGTCGGTAAGGTCTACTAAGGTTGAGGCAGTGGGAATGGGAATGAGAATGGGGAATAGGAACGGTAATAGCAATGGTCTGCGCTTGATTTCACTCACGCAGACTCATCAACTTTTAATTAGTTGTAATTTGTAAATTCAACGTCAAACACAAACCACAAACGCAGCAACAGCAACAGCAACAGCAGCAGCAAAGCCAAAGCTAAAGCCTGTACGACGCAACGCTTAGGGGCTCGGGGAGATGTTTGTTGCTTTGATGCTACCGCTGCTATTTGCTGCTGCTGCTGCTGCTGATGATGATGTTGCTTATTGTTGTTGTTGTTGCCGCTTTGTTGCCACACTGACAGATTGCTGATAAAGACAATACTCCCCAACCAAAAACCGCCCCTCGGCATAATCACACACAGACACAGAGAGTGAGAGATACGTAACCCCTTCTTAAAGCGTTAAGCATAAACGTCTAATCGCATAAGCTTTTTGCTATGCTCTGTGGCTTCATTGCGGCAGCTTTTGACTGGCTTTTGGTTGACGCATCCATCAAGCAACTGTCAGCATGCCACAACACGCTGCACGCTGCTTACTGTAAGGATTGCCCCCAGTGTGACCTCAAATTGCTTAAATGCCATTTGACTATTTGTTGACACTGTGTCTTCAATATAAATGATATTTAATTATTTCTGATTATCTTCATTTTTTTCCCCCTTTTTTTTTTTTGGTGATATTGAAACAGACTTCAAATATACTTAAAGTTATCAAATTTCAGCAGCTAACAATTAGAAAATTTGAAATTTCATTTAATTAATGACAAGAGATAAAGTTTTATTTTTTTTGGCAATTATTTGCATTGTGCGTGATTTATTTATTATTCATTTATAAAATTGAGTTACTTGAACTTTGAACAAATATTTAATTTATGTTTGCTTTTGCCACAGCAGTAGTAGGCATAATTGACTCTATAAATTATATATATATCTTTGATCAGCAGCGATAGAAGTTATTAAATATTCATATACATCTGTTTGTCTATTTTATCTTAGTTTTAAAACTGATTTTAATAAAATTATTTGTCTATCCAAAAATTTAGTTAAAATCGCAGAACTGTATCATAAAACTGCCATAATATTAGTTGGCCGAAATTTCATTTATTATATACTAAATTTTTTACCTGCCAGCGTATCACATTTTCGGCTTGCTAAAGTTCATTTTATTTTCTTTCTTTATTTTTTATTTATTTTTTTTTTTTTTGCTATTCAACTTGAAATTAAATTAATAGAAATATATAAAATTTGAGAGAGAAAAATTAAAGCAAATTTTACTGTCTGCTGTCTGCAGCTACAAATGTTGTGTTGTCTTTGTGTTTGTTAGATTTATTTATTATCGAATTTAATATGAATTTTATGGCACAAGTCGTTGTCAATCATACTTAAACTTTGACTTAATTTTTTTTTTTAATGTCCGCTCTTTTAATTAGCATCTTAAAATGTGATAAAATTGTAAACATACACAAGTATTGCTGCTGTAATAAAAAACAAAAAAATTAAGCCAAAGATCAAAACTTTACGAGTTCATTTTTATGGCTATTGCAAATTTATAAACATTTCTATTTTTTTTTTATTATTTTTTTTTTTATTTATTTTCTAACATTTTATTACGCCTGCAAGAGAACAAAAAAAAACTAAGTCAAAACTCGTGTGACACACAAGCTTAACTGGCCACAAGACTAAACAATAACAAAAACAACAACTAAGAATTAACTTACAACAAGCAGCAGCAATAACAACAACAACATGCAGCAGCAGCAATAACAACAACTAACTGGAAAACAACTTTGACAACAAGCTCTATAAATCCAGAGCCAAGGCACTTAATTAATTTCTGCAAAAAAAAAAAAAGAAACAGCAAAAAAACACACACATACAGAGAGAGAAAGAGAGAGAGAGAGATAGAGAGAGCAGAGGGAGAAAAAAAAATAAACTTTAAGAACAAAGGGCGAGAGTTGTTTAGGTCCTAGCCTAGTTGCACGTTAATTTCCAATTTGACGCAACAGCAACGGCAACGGCAACAGCAGCGGCAAAAACAGAGGCAACAGCAACAGCAGGAGCAGCACAAGAAAAAAAAAAAAAACACTAATGTCATACATAATAGCAACAACAACTAAAACAACAGCTGCAGCAGCAGCAGTAGCAGCAACAGCAACAGCAGCAAAATCACAGTGCAACACCGCGCAACCCGTCGACTGATGTTGGCAACAGTAAAACTAACTGCAAACTTGCAGCAGTAAAAAAAAAAAAAATGAAGAACACAGAACAACAAGCCAATGGCAGGCAAAGAGTCAGAGTGAGAGAGAGAGAGAGAAATGTAGATTGCGGGGAATTTGAAGAGGGAAAATGTGATGTGCAGTGGCAATGCTTGCACCAGTTTCCCAGTAGTTGAAACAGTTACCTGGGCGCTAAACAAAAAAAGAAAAAGAAAAAAAAAAGTAGAAGCAGCGCACAGCAGCAAGCAAGTGAAGCGAGATGATGTTAAGAGAGATGCCAAGAGATGCTTTGGTCGAAGCTAGCTGCAGATGCCAAGCAGGCAGCCAAAGCAGTCGGAGGCTGTCAGCTTTAGAAAGTAGCCAAAAGGAAAAGACGAAGACGAAGCCGTAGCCATAGACGTATGCCTGTTGCTGCTAGCTTGCCGCATCTAAAACTAAACCCGTTGCCTTCATCATTGTCGTCGTCTCAACATCAGTTTTCAGCTTCGACGACGACGTCAGCGTCGCCTTTGCGTGATGCAATTGCCAGCAACGCGCCAAAAGATTGAAAGCAACGACAGCAAAGTAACTAGAACACTTGACGATGCTGTTGCTGTAAATGTGAATGTTGCTGATGCAATAGCAACAGCAGCAGCAGCAGCAACTGCTGTTGATGCGCTTTTACTCATACCCGCAACAATTTCCAATTAAAGCAACTGCTGTTGCTGCATCTTTAGTTCGTTTTTCTTCTACTGCTGCTGCTGTTGCTGTTGCAATCGTTGCTCAGTTGTTTAGTTTGCTTTTGTGTCGCTTGCGCAATCATACGGCAACTTCTAGATGCAACATTCATCCCATTGCCATTCAAGTCTTATGTAAGCACACTGCGACAGGAAGCCATCGGTAATGGCCTTAAAATACACACTTTATGCCCAGCTTGCGTCTCCAATTAGAGTTTAGTTAATTGCAGCGACAGTGGCAGCAACAGAGGCAGCAACAGCAACAGCGGCAGCAGTTGAAGTTGCTCATTTGATTTCTGTCATGAATGTCTGGCATTGCCCTCAAAATTACCGCGCCCATGTCGGAAGCTAACGGTACTCCCCCAACTCCTAATAATACTGTTAAACCAACACGTCAACGTTCAACGTTCAACGTCAGCGTCAGCGTCAGCAGCAACGTCCACATTTGGTTGAAAAACTAATTGATCATTAAGTCTATTTCCGCGGCAAGATGCCAATGCTGCCGATGGCTGCTAAAGTTGCTTGCTTCAATTCTCAAAGTAAGTCATAAAGTGCCAACTTTTATGACAACAACTAGAACAACAGGCATGTTGCACGCGATCAAGAACAACTATGAAAACTGTAGAAACGCAAGACACGCAAAACATAACAATGACGATGACTATGACAATGATGATGATGATGATGATGATGATGATGATGTTGACGATGACAATGCCCGAACAAAACCGATGACGTTAATGTTGGACAACATTGATATTGATGTGTGTGAGGGTTGGGGGGTGGCAATTGTGCGGCAAGAGCCGCCACATTAAGAAACATCGAAAACATTGAAAATACTTGTATCTATGTTGTACATTATATATTTTGGTGGCACAGCACATTGAAGTTTTTATGACTTTTTAGAACGGGCGCATGAGCCAATGGCAACGGGGGGAAGTCATAAAAGAAAATGCGCTGCATGTAAAATATATGTGAAAAAAAAAACGAAAAAAGAAAGAAAAACTGAGTAAAATCGATTTGTAATTCTTTGTATTCGTGCTGCTTAAGATTCCGACAAATTCAACAGAAGTTGAGGGAGAGGCAAGAGCTACAAGAAAAAAAATGAAAAAAAAAATGAAAAATAGCTTAAACAAAAACAAAAGCAGAAAATTCAAATGCTGCACTATGGATCATTTAGGGCGAGAGATAGATAAAGAGTGAAAGAGTGAGAGAGAGAGGGAGAGGGAGAGAGATTTAGGCAAATAGAGACAAAAATTTGATTTGGATAATTTGAAGCAGACAAAGTGAAAGGTATAGAAACTGATGCTGTGCATGATAATTATGGAGATAATCATGAGTAAGAGTCAGAAGTTAATGCTAATGTGACGCTGTTAAATAGCGATAACACACAAAAAAGAGAAAGACATAATATATAAAAAATCAGTTACATTGAGAATTAGAATTAGAATTTAAGATTCGAATTTTTTTATGCATATGTGTGTCTAAAGAACAAATGATGAGAAGTAACATAAAAGTCAATGATGTCTTTCACCTAGAGTTGCGCTACAGCTACAACTTTCCAACAACAGACGCTTGCTGACCCACTGCCCACATGCAAATGTGATGTGAGTGCGTGCGTGTATTGTCTATGCGTGTGTATGCAGTAAAATATATTTGATAGACAGGAGCTGTGGCTATAGCATTGATGAGCTGGCAGTGAGCCGGATAGAACTGGTAAACTGACATAGCAGCCAGGCAGCCAGGCAGCCAGTCAGCCAGCAGGCAAGCACTTGTAATTGTAGCTGGCAGTTGCAGTTGAAGTTGCAGTTGCAGTTGCAA